>JAAGKR010001010.1:11760-98270 GCA_011419295.1 Clarias macrocephalus | reverse complement strand
CCCCCCCCCCCCCCCCCCCACGACAACCAAGTCAAATCCAACAAAACTGAAGATGAATGTACAGATCTCAAATGTCATTAAAAGACTCCTTCTTACATTTCCATTTTGTTTAAGGGTCCAGCTTAGAAAATAATGTTTTAAACATGCCCTGGAGGAAAACAGTAATAAAAATATCTACTTTAGATCTACCCTGCATAAAAACTAGTACAGGAGAAAAAAATATATACACACACAGGTACAGACATATCGTAAGACGACTGGTCTTTGGAAGACACATCAACTAACAAGACCTGAAAAAAAACACAAAAAAAGACAAATTAGTGTCATTACCACAAAAAAAAAAAAAAAAAAAAGTTTAATAAATAAATTTGTCAAATGCTCCTAGTATATGGTTAATCAACCATTAAGAAACTTTTGTTAAGAATAACAAGGTTATAAGGATAATGCATCACATCTACATTTTCTCTACAAAGAGCAAGTAAAGCAAAAACAGTATCCAAAATACTCACCAAGATAATCGTCCATGAGTGATCCAATGGCAAACTATAATAAAAAAAAGCATAAAAATATAAATTAGGATAAATAAAAAGACTACATAAAAGGGGAAAATATTAACCAATGATTTTAATACAGCTAAAATTTCCAAAAATAATAATTAAGCATCAACTTACAATATCATTCTTGTCTACTCGAGTACCAACAATTTTCAATCGAATTTCATCATCCTGTTGGATTACAATGTCCTATAAAGGAGAACCATATAAGAATTACAACTTTAAAAAGCGGAGTACATAATTAAAACAACGTATGATTCAAATCTCAGCTCTAGAGAGCACTTTACCTCATCCACCGTCTTGTAGCAGGGAGGATTGGAGTTTGGATCGAATTCCATTTCTGAGGGAATAGACTAAACAAAAAAAGGGAACAAAATACAATATAAACAATTAACGAATAATAAAAAAAATAAATACACTTTATAACAAAACAGCTATAGTTCCTAAAAACAATGTCAACCAACAACACTACCCATTTTAAATAAGACATACTGTGAATACTTTGCAGTACACTTGGTGCCCTGTTATGGACATTGATGCATTATGGGCACTGGTCCTGGGACAGTCACTCTATTCACCATACCCTTGACTATGTTAAAGCTGTTACTGAAAATGATGATTTACTTTATTTAACTTCAACATCAAATACATCTTACAGAAGATTTGGAGATTTTAGCAATGTACTTTTCTCAAGTATGTTTTTATAGTTATACAGTTTTATATAGTATACAGTGCACATTAATTTTACATTAAATTTTACATTAAATATTGATTCAGGATATTGTCAGTAAACAAGGCCAAGAACGATATACTTTTAAGAAAAGGCTGTTCAACTGACAGCCAACCATGTTTACAATGCATCTAATTGCTTCAAACACAACTTGTTTGTTTAAGTCTTCAGTAACTGTATTTCTGCTCTGATAAATATCATAAATATATATATATATATTTTTTAAGTGTACAAAAATTGGATAGTCAACAAAAATCAGATTATGGACATGTTTAAGGTGTGAGGGCAAAGAGAATCTTTGTGGGCTGTTATGATCGTGTTCATATATGAATCGTGTACAGTTCAGCACTGAAGTGAGTCTACAAGCCTTAATGAAAGATACCAAAGATTTAAAAACACTATTATCAGTTGTAAAGTTTTCAGCTTACATGGCGTGAAATAAAGCAGGACATTGGGCCAATTTCTGTAAATAGTCCAACCTGTTAAAAAACAGAACAGCAAATGACAACAATAACAGCAGTAACAAAGGGGGGAAAATGCCAAACATTTAAAATGATAGGTGTATGCTAAAAGAACAAAAGTGTTGCAATGCATCATGTGTAAAACATATAGTAAAATAAACATTTTGATGATATTTCCCTATAACGGCACATGCAACAGTGCTGATTCACTCATCGTCTTTACCGCTTTATCCTGTACACATGGTCGTGGTGGGCCTAGAGCCTATCTTAGGAGACTTTGGACACAAGGCAGTGTACACCCTGGATGAAGTTCCAATCCATCACAGGGCACACAAACATTCACTACAGACAATTTGGGAACGGTAATGAACCTAATCTGCATGTCTTTGAACTTGAGGAAGAAATCAGAGCACCTGGAGGAAACCCAGCAAGCATGGGGAAGAACATGCTAACTCCCTGCACGCAGTCCTGGAGCAAGAATCAAAGCCAGACCCTGACAGTTAGCTGGAGGTGCAAAACAGTGCTAACAAATTAGCCACCGTGCCTCCCTGCATGCTTATCATTAATTTATGTTGTCATGAGTCTTTTGGCTGCTCCCATGGAGGGTCGCCACTGCGGACCATACGATCTGCTCAACAAGACCGGATGCCATTCCTGAGGCAACCCTCCCATTTTATCTGGCTTGGGACTGGCACTGCATTGAGTGGCTGGAGAATGAGCATAATGTCTTATATTTTGAAATATTTCTTATCCCAGTTAGGTCCGGTTATATCACTCACATTATTGCAGCTTATAGTAAACGCTTTCTGACCAAATCAAGAATTCAGATTCAGAGTGGAGTAAAAGTTGCACATGGACGGAGTTTATGATAAAAGAAACTCTATAAGAAATGAAAACTGTACCTTGTTAACCTGAGTGACCACTGCATCCACGACCTCCCCTTTAAATGGCCGAAACACAATGGCCTTGTATTTGACGGGGTACAACACGAACCCCCTGCCGGGCTGTATGACACCCGCCCCGATATTATCAATCGTAGTCACTGCAATGACAAAACCATATCTACAAAAAGCAAGAGAGACACAGGTTAGTAACATGCACGCACGAGATAATGAGCTTTATCGCTGAGAGGCTAACTCAGGCAGAACTTACTTTCCTGTGCATGTGCCTTCCACCTCCGTAAACAACTTCTGTTTCACAGTGCTTAACAGATTTGGGCCAAAATATCGAGGATGGAGGAGAATCTCATGTTCCAGAGAGATCTAAAATAAAACATGTGAAATACATCGCATTATTATTACTATTTGCTTTCATTAAATATTCGTACTGTATCCTGAGATGCTACAGTTAGCTGAGCACAGCAGACACACTCATGACTGAACAAGCATTGGCCACTTAACCACTTTAACGAGCAAAGCTACAAAACAGTGAACGACGTAAATCAATAGCCGATGTTCAGATGAATAAATAACCAACTTACGTGATAAAACATATCTTAAACTGTTACGCTGATCCGTTTAAAGATTCTAAAGACTAACGGCTATAATAGGCCGTCCGGTGCCCCAATTCTCGGATCAAACCGGAAATCTATCGGACTTCCGGTAAAGAGGATTTCAAATTAAAAGCGTTTCGTTTAAATTGAAGTTCCTTGCGTGGTATACAGCACAGGGTTTTCAGCCATGTCAAGTGCGAATACAAACGACAGGGAGCGAAACTGCTCGGTTCGAATGGAACTGTAACGGTGTAGGGAACAATGGGCCTTCACTTCGCCGGAAGTGGCCATGAAAAAAATTCAATGAGTCGTTGCGTCTCGCTGGAGCGCGAAAAAAGTCGAGTTTAAAAACGGATTTATATATTTATTTTCATTATAACCGAGAACGATATAATATGACACAATACATTTACATTTAATTTAAATCAATAACTACTATACTGTATAGGCAAGTAATCTGTAAAAACTGCACAATAATCATTTCTCCATACAGCTTGTAAATTAATCAAATAATTTATTCACAAGTTATACACATTTCAATAGTATACAATTTATAATGGTATCAGGTTTTATTTAAATAAATATTCACTATTTAGTTTAAGCAAAGAATTCTTGCTGAAAACGTATTTACGATCCAATGAGCAAAGTATCCCCCAGTATTTAGCTATTTTATACATAAACATGAACAAAAGCTTGCTCAAAATCAAATTTCTTATCTTGTCTTCTTGGTTGTTGCATTACCGCCATCTTCCTTTCAGTTTAAATCCACTTTTCTAGTTCCTTCGCCCTTAAAAAAACAACATCAAGTTGGATTACAATGTCCTATAAAGGAGAACCATACAGTATAAGAATTACACTTTTAAAACGTGGACTACATAATTAAAACAACGTATGATTCAAATCTCAGCTCTAGAGAGCACTTTACCTCATCCACCATCATCCAAAAACAAATTTCTTATCTTGTCTTCTTGGTTGTTGCATTACCGCCATCTTCTTTTCAGTTTAAATCCGCTTTTCTAGTTCCTTTGCCCTTAAAAAAAACATCAAATCCTTGTCCTCGTTCTCCTCTAACACACTGTTTACAGTCTTCTCAACCGTTCCAAATTTGAAAATTTTTGATTTGATGGGGCATGTGTATTTCATTGGTTAAGGCATTGGATTACAGATTGGAAGGTCCCAGATTCAAACTCCACCACCACCAAGTTGACACTGTTGGGCCCTTGAGCAAGGCACTTAACCCTCAACTGTTCAGATTAATAATGTGATAAAAATGTAAGTCACTCTAGATAAGGGAGTCAGCCAAATGCCATAAATGTAAATTATGATGATATTTCTATGGTCAGTTGCTTGTTCTCATGGCTCTTTTAGCTGCCGGTGATTCTTCCCACAATGCAGAGCCAGTTAGGGCTGTATTATTGTAACTCCTTTTTAATGTAGGCAATTACAGCAGAATGGAGGAAGTGACACCTGTACTGGTGACATTGCAAATTGTTTTGGAACTTTCTAGGTAAGTTCCCTCAAATTAAATTCCCTGCACAGGAGAATGGAGTAGGGAGCACCCTGTGACGTACACTGTAGAACGCAGTTATGGAGCTATAAATTTTCTTCTTGTTTTGTTTTCTTGGTGTGGACTGGTGGTTGGCATCCAATATGTCACACTACCGCCACCTTCTGATCCGTGTAAGGTAATTCTGGCAAATTATTGCGTCATTATTATAGAAGACGACATAATACTATTATGCAATAGTTTCACATTAAATTTAATCAATACATCATTACTATTACATAGATTAGTAATCTGTAAGAAAAAAAAGCACAATAATAAGTTCTCCGTACATCATGTAAATTAAATAATTTATCTACGAGTTATAAACATTTCAGTAGTTTACATATTCTAATGTTTTTTTTTTTTTTTGGTTTGTTTTTTATGAATTCAATATTTAATGTCCGTAGTGTTTAATTTCCGCAGGAGCTGCAAAAGGTAGCCGAGGTGCTTATGTTACCATGGTAACGCAAAGAGGAAGTGACATCAAATTATTAAGGCTCGGTTAAAAAAAAAGGCGTGTACAATCTACAGTGTGTGCATTGTATTACTTTTTAGCAAGAGTAAATATTTACTATCTATCGATTAATCTCATTGTTTAAATGAACCTTTTAAAAAAGTAACGTGTTTTTTTCCTTCTTGTAAATAAAACACGCAGACGCTCTTTTTTCCACGTGACCATTGGTTTTTGTGTCTATTTTTAAGATTTTGGAAATTCGGTTTTTGAATGTGATGGTTTTTTTTAGCCGGATGAACAAAACCTAATGCAGGGATCGAGTCTTACCTGATTGTAGTAAGACGAAATAGACAGCAGGGGGCAGTATTTATCCGTGTTGATTAGGGCATGCGGCGTATCATTAATTCGTTCCACGTTACTAAAACATGCCAAACTATTATGAGAGCCACCATAGATAATGGATGTATAGCATACATGTGAGAAATGTCAAACAGTTAGATGAAGAGCAAGCTCATGCATTAAAAATATGCAGTGGAACATTTAGTGTCACCAACAGCTGCTGTACAACTCGAGAAGAATAGCATACTGGACCAACCTGCAGGGGCACAGTAGATCACTTCTAGCAAAGCACATCTTTCAAGAATGTGGGCAACATAACCAAATTAACAATTCCCATTGAAACATGAACATAAAAATTTAGGATGTATAGGAAAAAGCAGGTAGTATGAGTTTAAGTAACATACAATATAGCCCAACAGTCCCATTATCAAATGTTATATATAATACCAGCGGTAGACTTTAACATACAGCAACAGATGAAACAAAAATCAGAGTGGATATCTGCAGAGCAAAAATATATAAATATAAATTGATTACAGTAATAGATTTCTGAAAAGATCATGAAACAAGTCATCGAGGCACTGTCCCAGTTATCCCACAATATAAAAGAATAATTAAGAAGATAACTTGATTAAAATTACATACAGTAGAAATGGGCGGAACGGTGGCTTAGTGGTTAGCAGCATTGCCTTGCACCTCCAGGGTCTGTATTCAATTCCCGGGCTCGATTCTGTGTGCATGGAGTTTGTATGTTCTTTCTGTACTTTGTGGGTTTCCTTCAGGTACTCTGGTTTCCTCCCCTAGTCCAAAGACATGTAGATTGGGCTAATGTTTGTGTAGAAATGGAATGCAAAGAATATGAGGAAAAAACGATGCCACATTTCTCTGGATGTGAATCGCTAAGCAAAAATAAAATCACATTACTAATTCATTCATTTATTTATTTCTATACCACTTGTCCTGTACAGGTTCTTGGGAGGCCTCTTTCCAGGAGATTTGGGGCACTACGCAGAGTAATGGTTGGACAGCGTGCCAATCCATCACAGGGTATGCACGCATGCACACACACACACACACACACACACACACACACACACACACACACACACACACACACACACACACACACACTATGTGTGTGTTCCTCAGCAGGCTGAGGAACAGTTTTTACCCCACAGTGGTTACCTTATTGAACACAACTTCACTGACCCCCTTACATGGACGGTACCACCATCACTGATAACCCAACATTCCTGTTTAGTACCTCTGTAAATACTTCCTGTTCATTCATTTGTACAGTCTGCACATGGACTGTATACTAATATGTGTATATTCATATATGTAGATGTGTGTATAGGTATACTCTGCATTTCCATCCAGCGGCTAAATTACTCATATTTATTCATATGTATATTCATACTATTGCACATAATGTAAATTCACCTATATATAGTTTCTGTATATCTTTATTCCACATATTTATAATTAGACATATCTGTAGTTTTAAAATTATTCTGTACATTAATTATACATCTTTGCTCACTTTACACTGTATATTCATGTACATATATATTTTTTCTTTCTGTAATACAATTTATACATAGACTTTACTTTTATCATATAAGTTTTATAGATCTGTATATATGTTTATATTGCACTGCTAACTTGCAATTCTGTTTAGATGCTAACTGCATTTTGTTACCTTGTAACTATGTGCAATGACAATAAAGTTATCTAAAATGGGCACTATGACACAGAATGGGCAGAGTACCCAGGGGGAACCCACAACACATGGGGAGAACTTGTCAGCTTCATTATTATTATTATTATTATTATTATTATTATTATTATTATTATTATTACCACTTGAGAAAAATCTATTGATTATCTTATCTTTCTTAATTAATGTAGAATTATTACAACCAAAGGTATTACATCAAAACATTTAAGATAGTCTGGCTGGGTTTTTTTTTTTTTTTTTTTTTTTTTTTGCTCTGGTGTGTCTGACTTTATTAATTTTAGATGTATTAATTATTAGTAAAATTTTGTATTTTATTGTGAATTCATAGTGTGATTAGTCTACCGTTTTATCAAGTCTCGGTTTTATTGTAGTAAAATGTTCATTCTTAATGCCAGTAAGCGCCACAACTTTAATCAATTCATACCCGCTATTTTCCTGTTTTGCCACGAGGTGGCGGTAAAACATGCACTAAGACGCGGTTTACGTTTCCCTCTGACGGAAACGCCGTTTATATGAAAGTGTTAAAATTATTATTCTTTTTTGTTTGTTTGTTTGTTTTAGTTTAGTTTTTTTATTATTATTGTTTTAGCACATGTGAAAATATCAGAATATATCAGAATCAAATAATTTCATGTACGTGGTCAGTAAAAACAGACATTATTCTGGCATAGCTATGGGCCATAAAACCAGGAGCTGTAGTTCCTGGACTAGATACATTTTACTTATTGAAGTGTTTGAGGACTCATGTTGTGAGTATTTGCATTTAATTGGAAGTTAACCGTTGTTGTAAGCCAATTAATTATAATTTTACTAACCATTCCTGGACTAAGATTCCATCTCATGTCTTTCTGCTCTTATTGCAATATTGTCTATTTGCTCCTTGTCTGTTGCTGGAAATTTAGTTCTGCTGCTATGTTAATAGCCATATGGGTGGATTGTATCTGCCTCAGTTGAAGTCACTTTGGATAAAAGCTTGTGCCAAATAAATAAATGATGTAAGTGAAGCTTGCCAAATCCATGTGTTTGGAATGCACCTCACAAGTAAGTAAACCAGGGCCTCTTTGCAGAAAGCTTTCCTTCAGCCCAGATGCTCTTCTATAATAAGAGTTACTAAAAGACAATGACAAAGAGAAATTGCATGTGGCAATGTAAGAAAGGCTCTGTGAAGACAGAAGCGGAAACTCTCTTTATATCCCTTGTGGTACCATAGCAGTTTTTCCTAGCATTAAAGGCCAGTTTTTAAAAGCTCTTCTTTGACAAGTGTATAAAGGCAGAAGCAGCGGTGCGCCATAGATCAGACTGCAACACCATTGTTACTCAGGCAGGTCAGATAGCCCCAAACTGAGGCCATGCATGTTGATGAGCCTGGGCAGATGTCCACGAATATCTGAGCGCAGTGCATGGTTTTTGCATCAAAATGAGTTGTCCAAACGGATGGAGGTCCTTGGGGACTTCCTCATTTTTTCTGCTCTACATTCTTGCAGAGCGTGAGGCATTCATATTGTTAGCCATGATATCAGGACAGGCAGGCATGTGAACACATTCAGATGTCTCAACAGCAACAAGTTAATAACTCTTGTGTACAGAAGTCTCTTCTTCGCCTTTAGCCACATCTCGACTCCATTTTCTGACGTTTGGTTATAGATAATCATCAGTTCTTGTTGCTGTATTATATATTACATTTGTAAATCCAAGAAACTTGGATGGCTCCTTCAGTGTACCCTTGTATACTGTAATATTACATTTTACCTTAGCATAAGAGGTTAATAAACTCAACAGATTGTAATTTATATACAAACTGTCACAAGTATGCATAAATTAAAGATTTATTTTTGTTTTATTCTGTTTGAGTGATTCAGCTTAACTTTTTAAATTTAGTTCGGTTTTTATTTTGTTATTTAATTTGCATTTAATTTTGCATTGAATTGTATAGAAATTATTAAAGAGTCTGGCGCTCCAAAAATGCTGCAGACATATAAACATATGCTGCACACATATAAAAGGTACTTTTTCATTTTGTATTCATTGATTTTGCTGGACACCTCTAGACCGCTTTATTTTAAAGAGGCTGAGAGACAAAAGGAAAAGGCTATATATATATATATATATATATAACAACACAACACAGTAGACATGAGTCTAACCTCTGCACTCTTGTTTTTCACACCTGTTTTTAAAGATGTTGTATACTGACAGTGACTACTACCATTCTTGTGCACAGCACTATGCCCACTGACTTGGGGGAAGCAATACAACCATTGTCCTGGCATAATTGCACTTGTATAGTGCCAGTACTCTTTCATTACTTTGGTGGTCCTAATTCTATACTAGTGACACCTAATGCAAAAGTGCTGTCATTGTTTCCAGGCTTCTTATTGTGTGGTCACATTCTTTCAAGTGGTTCTTGTTGTGCTCTGAGCTGGGTTTAGTCTTAAAAGAGCATGTTGTTATTCTTTGATGAGCTGAATATACCTGTGATATGCATAGTTGGGTTGCAAAAATACCATTTAATTTTTTTTAATCATCATATTAACAAACTCGATTGTAGAGTTCTTATCCACCATGTTTATCATTCTCAGAATATATCGTTACTATAAATATAATTTTTTTTAGAAACCTTGATTGTGTATGTACATGTTTTATGCTAAGAGCAGCACATTCTATGTTTAATGTTGGTTTGATTTGTCTGAAAGGAAAGTCCTAGTCCAGTGCTTCAATTCACTCTGTTCTGTCCCCTTCTCTGCCCCCATCTCCACCCGGAGCTTTCAGATGCAAAATAAGCAGACATATGGAGAGGAGGTCTTTCTCTGGCCCTCCTAAAGATTCAGATTGTATGACAAATCACGTCCAGCACCATCCTCCCAACCTAATGCAGAATCTCCAGACAACAGCTTCATTAGAGTGAAAGAAGGAGTTTTTGCAGCTTTGCCGAGTCAAGCTCGGACCTCTTCCCCTTCTCAATTACTCCATTGTTGCTTCCAGCTTCAAGTTATTGCACTTCAAACCATATGGCTTATTTGGACCCCTACAAGTGATGCCATCACCCAGCTTCATGCCTCAGTTAGTTAGAGAAGTGGGCATTGATAACAAGTCAAAACAACGAAGGTAGAATTGAAGAGGCAGGTTATTAAAAAACAACTGATGCTTGTGTGTAATTGTTGTTTTATAATTAAGTAGTCAAGATGTTCTAATGAAGCAATTTTTATTTTATTTTAAACCCTTTTGGGTATCTGTGTATGTTTGGTATGTATACATGTATTCTTAAAGAAAAATGTGGCAATAACTAAAATAAACTATGATGAAATAGAAATTCATGATTCTCTCTCTTTTTTATAAAAATGTTAATTATGTAATGAAAAGGGCAAAGTCTGCACCATGTACAGTAAATCACTTCAAGCCAAGTTGACATCTATTCACTATAATTAATATTTAGAAAATTAGCATTGTAGGGTATGTTAATGGTACACTATACAGTTTTTTTTTAAAGTAAAATATTTTACCTCAAGGAAAAGTAAATTATTCATTTATAATATTAGACTAGATAGTAAAAATTATTAGTAACTAGTGTTACTTAATTGTTTATCTTTACCCACTGTTTGTACAGTTTTATTTACTCTAATGCCTTATTTACACTAATGCTTTACACTTTACTATCTAACTAATTGTTCATTGTTATGTTTTTCTTTTTGCAAAATGCTTTCCAAAAATGGATAAATAATATACAAAAGAAAATATATATTTCTAATAAATGCTTTGGCACTTAAGTTTAAAGAAAATTATATTTTATAATTTAAAGTGTTATTACAGTAACTATAGTAAAAATACATAATAAACACATAGAAAGTTGTGCTGGTGTTCATATGTTATGAAGAAATTATGGAATTTGTGTCCAGTGTATTGGTACCACAACTGAGTTTTTATATAATTTTTAACTTATGACGTAAATCTGTCTAAGAGCATTGTAGATAGTAAAGTGTTTAGGATTAAAGCAAGTACAACATAATGAGATGTGCATACAGACAGTCCAGTGCAAAAGGCTAGGAAGAATAAAAGGGACCAAAAATAGGAAGTGAAGAACGTGCAATTAGTTACACAGCTACAGTTCACAAGGCTGCTGAAAGCCCACTGTAATGTATGTGTTGGCCCTGCAAAGTCAGGTGTGGGTAGTTATCATTAATCAGGGTAGTGCTGTGCGTTTGTCCTCTTTTAACGATGGTATAATATAGGCAAAGCTTCTTCACATTTTGCCAAGTTGTTGCCCCGGTTACTCTGAATGATAAAGTCTTTAGAGACACAGGTCTTATTGTGAGAACTAATGCAGGGTAAACTAGAGGTAAATTATGCACTTGCACAAACATGCAAAGACAAGTGAATGCCTCGCTGTAGGGTTTGTCTTTAAACCCTGGCACCTGATTGATAGTGTAAGGTTCACATACTGGTACATTTTGTGTGCAGTTGACAATGCAGACCTCAAATTAGCATTTAGATAGCCTGTAATGAGATTCCAAAACATTTTAATAATAGCACCTGTTTTGAAAAGCTGTAAATGCTGGAAAAATTTAGTGAAATAATGAAATGAAAAATAAAAATGATATATGTAAGGAGAACTTTAGAATAATCCATACAAGACAGATATCTATGAACTAATTGATTAAATTAAATGAAGGTGAGAAAGTATTTTAGATATAATATTGTCAAAACATTATTTTCTTCATATACATGTATTATTATGCGTTCTGTAAGAATGTTGTGGGGAAAAAGCATCAATACTTGTTTAAGCTAGGTAACAATGAATTAAACTTTTTGAGTCACAGACAAAGTTAATGATAAAATTGTTTTCATTTAGGTGTGTATATGCGTGTGCATGCGTTTGTATGCGTGCGTGTGTGTGTGCAGGGGGTGTGTGTTTCTGCTGTGAGGAGTGGTGTCTTGGTACAATTGAGGCACTGGAGTAAGGAATGAATTATCATTCAAGAGTAATGGCCCTATTCTACCGTGCCTGCGTCTGGAAGCAGGAGAAAGGGTCCACAGGCTACAGGAGAGGGGAAGGGATTATTCGTAGGATTACCATGTGAAAACTTCTATCAGACTTTCTGACTCAAAGACCCTTTGCGAACAGTAATCGCGTTAATACCCGGGGATTAATGCTGGGCCAGACCCGAAATTGAATTTTAATTCGAGTTGCGCACATAGATATGAAATAAATGGAGAGGTATTCTTGAAAAGGAGAAAAGCTCGAGCCCCACACGCGACCCTCCCATTCCAGTCTTTAATATGTTTCACTGGACTGCCTGGGACGTGGGGATGAAGATTCACACACACACACACACACGCGCGCGCGCGCACAAACACCTGCCATGCGAACTCATATCCATCCCCTATACAGTTAAGTTATGGTGCGTTTTTCTTCTCCTTTTGGTCAATGGGCGTGACGTGATGAAGTCTGAATAAGGCTTTTTTGCATTAAGCATTAATTATCTAGCGATTTTAGGCTACATTTTGTCTGCATCCTAAGCTGTGTGTAAAGATTGCCTCGAAGGAGCAGCTCAAAGCTTCTTTGAGTAATGCGCTTGTTTCATTTTCTCACGTGTTTCTGCCATTGAAATGCAATACGATCCCGTGCACTTGTGCCTAATCCTGTCAAAATCTCCTTGGCAACCCCTCTCAACTGTGGGCAAAAAAAAAAAAAAGACTTTCCACCGGTCCACCCCCAGCACCCCTTCTCTGCAAAACCCATTTTCCATCCATCACTTTTATGGAAATAAGTCGCTTTATATGTGCAATAAGGTTCACGTTTAAGGCAGATCGCTAATGTCCTAAGTAAGCCGAATGGGCATTCAAGCTGTTTTGCGTCTTTGAAGTTATTGCTGACAGGATGGTGTTGTAATAATAAAATCGACCTCTTCCTCCACCAGGAGTGTCTGAGATGCAGCAGCGCCACCGGACGCCTCCTTAAAAGTAAAGCAATAAAACAAGTTCACTGCTCGTGCAGAAGCCCAAAGCTCAGTGCGTGAAAGAAAGGAGACATCTATTGGTTCCCGAGCAGGGGTGTTAAATTGAAAATTCCTATTCAGTCTTATTCCATTAGTTGAAGATGCAAGCCTGGCTCCTTATATCACATGTACGTTCCTTTTTATTTTTTTTAACTTTGGCACTAACTTCAGGCCACGCAGCAAAAGCTCCAAAGTGTTTCAGAGCGCAGGGTGTTTTTGTTCATGCTGGGACGATTTGAATGAGAATAATGCTATTGGAGTGTTGCAGGCCGAGGAGAAAATGAGTGACAAAAGCGCAGAGGCGCAAAAATTGGACGGGGGACAAGGCGTGTAGAGCTGAAAAGGAGAGCGGGGAGACACGCACAATGGAACAATTCACCTTATAATCGCTTTGATATATTATACATGCCTGAAGACTCTAAACATTGTGTAATTATTTATAAATGACTGTCCCCCCTGTCCTCATAATACCGCAAGGAGAAAAGCGCTGCAGGTCTCTCCTCCGACTATTCCTAAATAGTGCCCCCTTTCTATTTCTTTCTAAAGGGGGCGCAAGATGCAGGCGATTGAATAAATTGAATAATTAATGGTCAATTGTATGGCTGTCTCATAAAGATGTCTTTAAATAAACCTTAAGAAATTGTGCAGAGTGGGGCAGTATGATTTAACGGCGTCTTTCATCTGGCTCAAACTCAAATAAGAAAAGTGGATTAAGTGCAACACTTTTACAGTTGGCGTTACTGGAAAAGATGTGTCTCCACATCGTCATTTTTATGTTTCCCAGGCCAAAGTAGAAACTATGAGAAAAATAAACACTGACCTGCAACATTGCGTCTTACATTCTAATTGTCTGGTTTTCTTTCTTTCTTTATTGATTGATTGATTTATTGATTTATTGTTATTATTATTATTGTTGTTGTTGTTGTTGTTGTTGTTGTTGTTGTTAAATCTTTTGTATGACATATTTTAAACACAACGTAGTATATGCCATTTGGGAAACCCGTGTCCAAAACATTTTACACGAGCAAGAAAATCGTGGTGAATTGCATATTTTAAACATTATGACTTATAGGTTATATTTTAGATTTCATAACAGGACGTCGCGTGTAAGATATAATTATTCATCATTTTACAACAATAAGCTGCGCTTTGTTAAAGTTATGAACCAGACTAAAAAAAACGTCTTGCCAATCTGAGGAAGTGTGCCTAGCCCGGGGGTCTGTGTACTTCACTGAGTTTGGCCAGTGGATTCTTTTCATTTTCCTATAGAGGTTTAGCTTAAAGCGGACTTACTCCTCCGAGGACAGATAGCAACAGTGGAGCTCGCGTGGCTCGGAGCGTTCTCGCTCTCTGATTGGCCAGCAGTGATTACAGGCACGCTTCAGAGAGCGAACAAACAACTGGCATAAATTATGCTAATGAGATCGCCGTGCGGCACGGGGCAGACCTGATGCAACCCATTCATCCATCCTTCAGCGAAATGCCAAAGCGCGGGGGTGCGTTCATTGTCTTATCAGGGTATATAAGGTAACTGAGGCCAGTCGTGTGCCAGGCTCACTCGCTCACACGAGTTGATTGAAGAGCAAGAACGAGACGGACGCGTGCCTGAAAACTTGAACACAAACTTATCTGTGCCATTTTGGCTCCCCAGCGAGAGCTCTGATCCTTTAACTTACCTCCCAGAGAATCAACAGGTATGTGTGCGGTGCAGAAAATGTTTCAATTGTTTTGTCATTGTTATTGTATGTCCCAGCAGGAGTACATTTCGGTAACTTACGAATAATTTCTTCCGTGCATTTTCCACAGAGATCGAATGATGTGCACCGCAATGGAGAGCGCGTTCTCTGATCTGGACAGCTCCAGCTGCGACTTTTCCTTTCCTCACACGGATGATGAGGATTCCCGCGGTAGCATGCACGCCGCCTCGCCCGCATCCTCGCTTGCATCGTCGGGCACCAGCGCCCAGGACGCTGGCGAGTTGCAGCAGAAGAAGAAGCGCAGAGGCCGTGTGCGAAGCGAGGCTGCCATTCACGTGGTAAAAAAGAACCGCAGGCTGAAGGCTAACGACCGCGAGAGGAACCGCATGCACAATCTGAATGATGCGCTGGACGCTCTGCGCAGTGTGCTGCCTGCCTTTCCGGACGACACAAAGCTCACCAAAATCGAGACTCTGCGCTTCGCTCACAATTATATCTGGGCACTGAGCGAGACCATCCGCATCGCGGACCAGCGCGGGAGCAAAGCGAGAGATTCCTCATCCGCAGTAAGCTCCATGGCGGAAGTACCGAGCCCGGGGAGCGATGCGTGCTCATGGGCATCAAGCGCCTCCTCTTCAGGGTCCTCTCCATCCTATAGCTCTTCTAATCCTGGCAGCCCGGAGGCAATGGACGATTACGGATTTCTGCAAGCAGACGTCGTATACTGCTATCACAGCTACCCTGGCGTTTACTAAGCCATTTTTCTAGTCCCAAACTTTTCTGTAGCTAGTCTAATAAGGGAAATGACATTTCCTTGGCCCTTTATTAGAAGCAAGAGTACAGAGCCAGAGACAGATTAGATGTTCACTGTTTGCCTTAACTACCGTCAGTTTCGCGAATGAGAATGTTTTTTATTTTTGTACGTTTCGTATTGCTGAACTTAAGGGTTTCCCATACCTTTGCACTTTGTCCACGTTTCTTACCTTTCTTGCAGCTCGACCTCAGTGCTAGTCAGGGGAAAATGAAAAGACAGCTTTGCTTTTAGCCGACAGAGGTGAAAAGTCAATTTTACAATTTGTTAGGCTGATAGAGCAGAAAAGCAAGCGTGAAAATGCAGTTTCAACGCTACGACAATAGAATGAAAGGCTGTCAAAAAGACAAGTCACTGGCCTTATGCATTATGTATTTTGACCCCAGGAAATACTGTTCTTTTCAGTGTACGAAAAGACCCTTTTACACAAGGAATGAGTTCTTACGGTTACTTCTTTTTTATTTATTAAACCCATTGCTTTCGTAATATTGTATTTTATTGTATATAAAGAGATTTATTCTATTCTATGTATTTACCTCAAATTATAAGTTGTTACAGACTTTTTTGTACGAATAAAATATTTGCTTTTTTACAAAGAAATCCTTGTATCCTTGTAGGTGTCTTCTTTGCAATCAAAACTGACTCACACATCCTTCAAACACTAATTGTTGGGCTGATAATGAGTTTTTGGCTGTTGGTGCGTCACTCTGATTCCCTGCGCGCGACGGGACAAAGACGCGTCATGACGCATTCAGAAGTTAATAACGGTCACAGCGTCCATATGCAGCAGGTGATGAAGCTTTATACTAACCGAAGCGTTTCTTCATCCATCATCCGCTATGGTCACATAATCTCAAAAGTAATCAAAGCCTTATAAAAACTGTTTGGCAAAAAAAAAGATGCAAACTGAAAAATCGTAGGCTACAATTATTGACCCAAATATACATAATCAAATAAACATGACTTCAAATATATTTCAACAAAATTTCTATTACACGTTTCTATTACAATTATTTAGAGCCTAGGGGGGAGGGGAGTTCATTTGAAACAATATATCAGAGAAATGTTTTCATTTAGTCAAGAAAATACTTGATTATATAATTATATAATAATATGAAATCATAAAATAATATGATGTATAATTTAAAATCAATCCAGTAAGTAAATCAACTGATGTTCTATTTTATTTTAACAGTTTCTTTTTATTATTATTAAAAGCATTTGTTGGTGATTTAACATATATCGTATAAAATATTAGGTATATTCTGAAATTACATTGTGGATTATTAGAGAGTTTTCCCAAATTGTTCCATTAAATTACTTGACATTTCATTTAATTGTGGCAAGTTAAAACGTCACTCCACGCAGGCAGCAAAACTTAAACGTTTAATTGCAAATATTCTATAACAAATTATTATAGTCTACAGTTATTCGAGCAAATCAAATCGACAAATTATATATTTGCAAAATAAATTATATATTTTTGCTATTATAAATGCTAACTTGTTATTATAATTAATCTTGATCTGTTATTTATAATTTCCCCTTTTTATCATTATTTATTATTATTATTATTTAATCTTTTTGGATTAGAATTTCTTTTCAGGATTTTTAGAGCTGCACAGGCTCGAGCTTGAGCTTTTTTAGAAGCGCTTTGTGCAGGCGGCTGTGGAAGGGGCTGTGGATTTGGAAGGGGGTTCGGGTTAAATCCTCTATTGGAGAGTTCCGCGTGAGGTCCAGCCAGGGCTCTTGTAACTGCACGTGTCGGGGATCGGCAGGGACAATACCGCGCGCTCAAAGCCTCCGGGACACGCGCATACCCCCTCACATAGGGATAAAAGACAGAAGGTGGGTCGGGGAGGGTAGAGACTCAAGCCCACGGCACTGTGGCACTGGGGCATACATACAGAAAGTTTGCATGGCTACAAGCAGCACATTGGCAACAGCAGCGGCACCTGTTGCTATTTTCCCTCAGTCCTTCAGGCTCCATAATGATGCTTCCTGCATCACGGCGGCGCGTGGTGATGAAACTGCGCTCTTAATGAAGAGGTCTGTGTGGCTTTGTTCCAGAGCACAGGGCCATAACCAATTTGCAGCATAAACCGAGTCCAATGCCAGTTTGCATCTGAAATCACATTATTAACAGTCCAGTAAACTCTACTCATTAGAAAAGGAGAAAATAGTGGTTATGGTACATGGTAGGTTAGGCCCAAACACCACCAACAACAACAACAATTATCATATAAACAAACATCATATCATGTCCACATTTTTACTATACAGACTGATTATAACTTCTAAACTTATCGGGAGTTTTTAGTGACATATTACATAAATAATACATAAACAACATAAATAATGTTACCTGGAAACTCATTAAATGTTTTTTCTACATTGATACAATACTATATCTATCTATCTATCTATCTATCTATCTATCTATCTATCTATCTATCTATCTATCTATCTATCTATCTCAGCATGTTGACAGAGGAATAAAATGACTACAACTGAGTGTCTCATAACTGTGCATTGTTCCTGGTCCCTCATCCCCTCAAGGCTGAAAATCAGTATCAGTGTGGCAAGACTCACACAGGTCACAGGTCATCTGGGGGCAGGTGACCTCTCACATCCCAAGGAGATGGCCTTCATGTCAATGGGCATAAAAACATCAAAACGCCCTTCATGTTTGTACAGCCATGAGCACACAACTACACCCCCCAGTCAGTCATAAACACCGTTGTCGGTGGTCAAATTCTCTACCCAAATAGCACTAATGTCCACTAGATAACCCAAGAAATTGCTGCATGATGCTGCAATAGCACATATTTTGTTTATCTTAGTCAAACTGCAGGAAAAAACATATTTTAAAAAGTTTGATATTTATTTATCCTCTTTTGCATTTTAAAATATTCACTGATTGTAGTTTAAATGTAGAAATGAATTGAATTTGGTTTAAATGAGTATCACTGCCTCGTTTACCTCAGCCAGAAATGCAGAGAACAACACTCTGTGACAGAAAAGCTTCTCTTGCTGAAAGATACAAAAAGAATGGACAGAAGATGAATGAGCGATCCCAAGACACTCAGCGTGTCATAAGGTAGCACAAACATCTCAATGGAAAAACCAATTAAACAATAACCGCAAGTTAATGACCAACAGAAGGTGGGATGATAGGGGAATAAGTAATGAGTAAGATAGCATGTGGAGACCTAGAGGATTCTACAGAGGGCCCGACTCAAGACCACACAGAGGAGATTCAACAACACAGAAGGATACATTATGTAATACAGAAAACGTATTATAGTTATAGCTTTGTTTCAGTGTCAATGTTTTTGTTCTTCTGCATATTTCAATTTATTTTTGATATACAGGCCTGGTTAGTAGACATTTCTGTGCTCTGGCTGACAGGAAAAAGAGTAGTATGCCTGGATTCTATTTGGAGCCTAATTCTCTGTTCTTATCTTAAACAGGGATTAGTCAATGAGTGCTGACAACTCCCTAGACCTACCCTCTGCAAAATCCACCTTCAGATCAGTACAATCCTTCCCCTTAGCACCCAAACAGAAAGCTTCACACCTTGACTTCTGAAAAGACCTGAAAGAGCTCCTGACAGCAGTCCAGAGTGATTAAGGTGACTAATGATCTGTTGGGGAAATAGAGGCTTATTTCAAGTCTAATTGGGTATACAGCTGACACAAACTATTTGGCACTGCCCCAGCAATTAACTATTTAGAAATTTACTTACAAAATTGAATGATGTGTCCCAAAGTTAGGAAAAAATCATATTGAATAGTAAACTGGAAAAGATGAACAAGAGCAGAAAAAAATGTGGAAGGCAAAATTGATTTCATATCAGTAATATGACTGGTGGTGGTATATATTTTCTTTCCAGAGATGTTTTGCCATATGCGAGCTACAAACTGTAACTTTACAGGGGGGTTTAATCTGTTCTTTCAGTCTGTACAATGGAACAGTATTGATCTCATTGTAAATTCCTTAACATTGTTCTCAATTTGTACACCCACTTTAAATTCTTTGTTAGATTGAACTAAAGCTGCCCCCATCTCAAGCCCTCCCTCCTTTGCAACCCTCCTACAGTCAGTTTTACGATACAGCAACCTTTTTTGTGTGCTCTCTTGACCATGCAATGGAACCACAGTGTGCCAAGAATGCTAAGAGTAAGGACCCCTTGGGTCTCCTCAGTGCAGTAGCAGGGGCTTCCTCCTCTTTTGCCATGGGTCTCACCCTTATCTGCATCCTTCAGCATAGACAGCCAAGATTTCTTTGTCCTCTCTTGCTGTGTGCATGAAGGTGGAAATGAGTCAATTAGTGCTTTACACCTTGCTCTGAGCTAAAGGTGGATGTTCCACGTTTAGGCGATTGGCCTGAAGCATGCTGATCTGTTTTCAATTTGCCACTAAAGTTTGGGGTGCTAATAAGAGATCTTTGTTTGATTCACAACTGAATAAGAAAAAAAATATTGTTAGATTAGGGGATGGCAAAATGCAAAGTGTACATACAGCAGATGTCAAATACAAGTTGTACATTTTGTAAAATTTCAGACATTGCATTGATTGTGTACTTTGTAATATTAACAGGTTTCATAAAAACATTTTGTTAGGATTTATGTTGTACAGAATTAGACACTGAAATAGGAAAATGTAGCACATCACTGAGTAATGCAGTTTGATTATGAATGTCTGGTCTTTTAGTTACACCGTAATGCATTGCTCCACTGGCTGCATCACTGGTTCAGACATTTGAGAAGCACATCCACCTTTACTATAAGTGCAGATGTTCCTGTGTAACAGATTAGGCATATGTCATCCATAACCTGAGGAAGAGGCCAGCCCTTTAGATTGAGGCTTAAAAATATCCACTTTAGAATGAGAGGCAGACAAAGACAAAGAGGGCACTCGCCTGAGGGCGGCCAGTTCCGGGTGGCTGCCTGCAGTATGTAAAGATACCTTGTCTTCATTTGTAATGGAAAGCCACTGACACACACCTACGGTCAACCTCCGCCTCCTAACTCTCTCACACAAACATGCATTTCAATAGTTCAACTTTTCCTTTGTATGACCACCTATGCCTTGTGTATTCCCCATTTATAGGTAAACTATTGTGTGTGAAGAAAAGGAAAAGGGATGAACTGGTACTGTTTTGTTATTTTAAAAAATATACAATTTATGCTTAAATGACATTTGAAGCACATTTATTACCTAACACAGGTTAATTTAAAACTGTATTGTGTCCCCTGTATGTGTGTCTTCATGGGGTGGGATGGAGTGGGGAATGTAACAGTTTACCTTGTGGGTAAATAACAAAATAACAAAAATGTTATTAAGTTAAGTTAATATTTATATAAGTTAAACACCCAAACATTTCCTTTTGTTTATTGAGTGTATGGTTATGTGTAGGTGTAGCATTAATTAGTTGCACTAATTAATAGTTATGCCAGTGGAAGTACATCAGAAAGACTGTAATGTGCTTGTGTGCGTGCATGTGAGCTTGTGTATGGGTGCTTGAAACAAATGCTCCTCAAAAGTGGCCTTAAAGTGGCTGGCAGCAGGTTACAAGTGCTGTGGAGCATGTTAAGTGCTGTCTCATTAGCCTGGAGTGCCTAGGAGAGCAGGGCCGCTGACAAAGGTGGAGCACCATCTACCTGAATCGCTACGCACTGTCACCTCAGACCGATCTGTCCTCCCCTCCAGCACTACCTTTTTTTTCAGGGCCAAGAGAAACAAGCAGATGCCCCAGTGCTCACCATGGCAGGAAAGTGTCAATCAAAAGGGTAGCCATGCAGATGCCCATATGCACACTATATGGACTTTGATGCCCCTGTAAATAGATGACTTTTTTTGCCCCACTCCCCACTGAGCAGCTCCTCAGAGACCGCTGATAAAAATCAGGGAAATTCAATCCAAGCCTGTGCTCTGGACAAACAGATGTGATTTTTCTTCTTGCTCTCTCTCTCACTCTGGAATACAAGATAACCTTTCCCCCTTATCTCTCCATTTTGCAGTGACTCTGCACCTGTATCGACACCACTAGCAACAAGACTGATGGCATGGCTTACCTCCTTGCGCTGGGCTCTGGTGACCTATAATTACGAAATGGAATATCCACTTGATTGATTCCACTCCAAAAAAATTTTAATTAATTAAAAAATGCACTTTTGATTTGAAATCTTATCTACTCTAGCATGTAAAACCACTAAATAGAAGATTTAGTAGATTTCTACTGTGTGATGAAATTTAAAAAATGAAAAAAGAAAAAAGATCATAAAAGTGATTTCATTGGTTAATGGTACAAAGCACCTGAGGGATTGCAAACAGGAGTGACATAAAGTAAGTCATGCTGAATTAAAAATGCATTTTCTAGAAATATAAAGCAAATATATTTCACATGTGATCAAAAATGATTATGTGTAATAAAATGTTTCAAAACATCTGAAAGTGCATGTCATTGTGTTGCACAAGGTGAACTCACATACAGACATATAAACCCCATAAAATGGGGTTAAAATAATTATTGCTGTGTGGCAAAAAGAATCACTACATGTTAAATTTTTTTCACATAGTGACAAAGATGTTTTGTTGTCCAGGTAAAATGGTATATGGATTATTCAGTTGTCCTTTTATAAGCAGATGTTTGTTAATGTAAATTTTACAATATATGGTATAATTTTTATAGGTCCACTCGCTGTTTTATGATACTGTATAAGTGCATTTATCAATGCTTATAAATGATAATCTCTGCACAGGAGGTCTGCTTCCACTAGTGCCTGCTGCCTCACCATCCTCAGAGGAGTCATTTCAGTTTTACTGTCTGGGTCATCACTGGGGCCAGGCCATGACTTTTTTCATGAGAACTTAATCAGGGCAAAGAAGGTCAAGCCCTCCTCCTTGTCTTCAACAATTACCATGAAATTCTTAGTGTCCACACTGCCGAGGGTTCCCCAAATTTTGGGGTGTCATCCAGAGGGCGACGGCTCTGGCTGTGCGCCTCTCTCTCTCTCTCTCTCTCTCTCTCTCTCTCTCTCTCTCTCTCTCTCCACCCACAACACTCAGTCCCACTGAGCTAAACTGGATAGTGCAGGCAGGCTGCTGATGAACTCATGACCCCTGCAGTCTGCGCATGGCAGCAATTTCCAGAGCAGTAAAAATAGCCATGGCAACCAAGATGCTGCCTGTAGCTCAGTCTAAGTCAGTCATGAAGTCTCTACAGTCCTTTATGTTATTTCTGTGGAGCCGGTAAACATTTTCTATTAACAATAATTTCATAATATGATGTTCTGTGACATAAAAAAAGAGTGAAAAGTTTTACACAAATTCCTATCCCGCCTCTAATGTCCTTTTCAAAAACATATTACCTGTACAAAAATATGCAGCAACAAGGATTTAACATGCTCCAGTATTTAATTGAATTGAAACATTTATTTTCATTCTAGACATTAAAATAGAGTAAATATTTACATAATTTCTTTTTTCAAATCCGAGCGTCAACCATCAACAACAATGAACACGATTTTCTACCTTGTATAAGACCAGTGAATGCCCCTCATTCATTTCTCTTTTAGTTTTTTTTTTTAGTTTTTGGTTTAAATTCACCATGAAGAAAAGTATAAATCAGACATTTAGACTGGCCTTCTGCATGGCCAAACAATGGCTTGTGGAGAGTAGAAGAAGAGGGTAACGCCATAATGTAAAATAGTTAAAAGCTTATTAGAACCATTGAAAGGCAGCGTGATTTCCACTTTGTTTCGGAACACCCTGAGCTCAGCCTTTCAAGTGATTGTGAAGGGGGCAATTCAAATCTCTTTGGGTCCATATGAATGAGGGCCTCTTAAAGCTCTTTTATAAGCCAGCAAATTCCCCACAGGCGTATGCCCTTTAGCTCCATTACTGATTTACCCAAAGCATTCATCTCTAGCCTTCTGCTTCTCCTCTCCCTATTGTTCCGCCTAGTTAGCCAAGCACCTGACAACTCTAGTACCAGGCTTTCGAAGCTGCTTAAAAAGTGCAGGCCTAAAATAACGGTGTATATTCCTCTATGTCACCAGAATTAGTCTTTCAAACAAGTACACATTCTAAGAGGAGAATAGGAGTAAGGGCTGAGGTAACGTTACAGATTCCTTTGCCCAACAGGGTATAAAACTGTGTAATGTTAACATAAATAGTGGAACGAGGCGGACTTTTCTCTGGACGAAAAAGGAGGAGGGGGGGGGGGGCTTGATCCTTTTCTTTCCTTTCGGCTAGAGAAAGAAGTGAAAAAATTCCAAGTGGGCCCATTGCCTCAATACTTAGATTAATTAGACCCCCCCCCTTTAAAAGCCTTTCAGCTGCAGTTCTAAAATGGGTCCAAGTTACATTATGTAAAGTTTTCAGACTGATTTGCATTTGTTTGTGTGGATCAGGGCAGCGTTGAGAAGCACTCAGACAGACAGAAATAAAAACAAAGACAGGGTAAAATATTCTTTTAATAGGCTTTACAATGTCATCTGTTTTCTTTTACTTGTTGAAGTTAACAACTCTCCAAAAATGTGAATGGATTAAAAGAAATTAATAGCGTTGTAATGCGCTGCACACTAAGCAATATCAAGGTCTTAGCGGAAAATGTACATCATACCTCCAGCACCATACCATGCCATAATCTTATAATGTGTTTAATGTATAAATAATTCTTTCTAAAAAAAAAAAAATCTAAATAGTATTTTTGCAACAATAATATATTATGTACAAATAATATCAATACACTTCAGATCAATTTGTTCAAATCAGTGAAAATTTTATTGTCATTTGAACAATCAAGTATGAAACCTGTTGATTCTATTTTAATAATTATAGATAAATAGAGACCATAAATAGTGCATTCATTTTGGAAAAGTAATATGCATTTTGGACTCTTTAAAAAAAAAAAAAGGCATAGCACAGTTTTGCTCTATGAAGTACAAAAAATGTGAAACTCAGTATCTCAAAACCACTTAGAATACAGATAGAATCTTATCATTCCAAAAGCACAATATTGATAATAAATTAATTTATTGATTAGTTGATAATAAATAAATGAAAGAGGATCTAGGTAAATGGTACTATGGAATGGAGTGATGTCCCATCCAGGATCCAGGTATTAGGCTTCAGAGCCACTGTGACACCATACAGGATATAGTAGTTACTATTTTATGCACATACGCACAATTTTATGTTACTAAAATTGTTTAAGTCTTGCAAGGCCCTTAGTTAAAATGGACCCATTTATCATAAAAAAAAATATTTAAAAAACAGAAGAAAAAAAATCAACCTGAAACTTGGTGACCTTGGCGTATTTTCTGTAATAAATACATTACATTTACATCCTCTGTAAAGATCATTTTGATTAAAAGAAATCATGGTGGAAAAGAGTACTTGCAAACAGATTCATTGGGTCTAAAACTTGGTTTTAATGTCAAACTTAGATAGTATGTGGCAGGTGCTAGATTTGAACTGAAATTGATTTGTAAAAAATTACAGAAATTAACAGACCAATGCAATTTTCACCATTGTAGGTTGCAGCTGAGCATTTTTAGTGCACACAGTGGGAGTGTAAGTTTGTTCATCATGTGTTGTGGAGACAGACAGACAAACAGACAAGCATATTCAAATGGTGGCAGGCCATGACTACTGAATGAGGCTATAAATCAGGTGAACAAAATATACATTAACAAGCCAGCACAAGGCTCCTCAGATGGTGCAATGTTTTTTTTTTTTTTTAAATTTCTTTTACATTTACACACATAGTTATTTGTGGCCAATTACAACTCACAGTCCAATTCTTCCAGTTACTCTGGGAGTGTGAGGCCTAAAGGAATCACACTGCCCGGTTCTTTGCATGAGTTTGCAATGTCACATATTTAAAAAAATATATATGTTATGTCATATAGTATATATCCTTTGAACAACACTTATTTTGAGTGTGAAGTTTATATTGCAGACATCTTAAAAACATAGAATTTTATAATTTCATATTTTTATTCTCATTACATTGGAATTCCTTATATTCCTATATATAGAATTTATATCAGCTAATTGTCAAAAAATATATATACAGTTACCTTGAGTTCTCTGTTACTATGTACAAACTCCACGTGCTGCATTTTATGAGTTTTAAGATGTTTCATTAGATTATTTTAGGATTGTAGGAAGATGCTGTAGTTCCTTCCCTGATATTTTTCTAGCCCACAGTTGGCAGTCTGCTTTGATTTGCTTGCCAAGATTAATCTCGAGATATTCCCAGATTATTGTCTTTTCCTGCTATATGAATGGCAGCATCACCTTGTCTGAGTTTGGAGCATCTTTTGCGTATAAGTACTGTAATGATATTGACACAAGTTTTGATTCAAAGCAAGAGATCTGGGTCAAGTACTATATGGTTCATTTTACTTGAACAAAATAAAATTTGCCCAAAGCAAATCCTTTTCTGTTGTTCACAATAAATGTTTGCAGATTTAAGAAGTCATCTAAAATATTTTATTTGCTATGCTTGTTAGTATCAGAAGTGTGACCGAAGTGTGACTCCTGGACAACAACCATAAGAAGAGGACCATTTCAGGAGATTGTGTTCAGCATCAGGTCCTCTTCTCAGTGTATGCTGGTACACACGGCACGTGAACTAACATGGGTTGAGCTACGAAAGAGGGCCTTAAAAAGACAACAGAGGGATAGTGTGCGGCTCCTGTGCTGGAGGCAACAGAGGGGATGAGGCCTAGCCGTAACAAAGCGCCATGGCTGAGTTTTAGTAAGGGGATTGGGCTGCCAACACTGCTTAATACCAAAGAACGATTAAGAACACAAAGAAGCGGGATGAAGCAGTGTGAATGGAAGCCGTGTGTCCTGGATCACATAAAGGTCTTAGAGCTAGGGGTTTGGATTAAGCCCCAAGTGAAAGTGTCTGGTACAGCGTAAGAGAATCCAGTGTCCTTTAATTGCATTTTGTATTCAGTCACAGCCATGCCAGGGATGAGCATCTGAAAGCAAAGGTTAAGTCAAAGATAAGAGGAGATGGATCACAAAATGTTTTTTTTTTTCCCCTCTCTCTCTCGTTTTAGTCAGATTTACCACCATTGGATCTGGAATTTTCTTTTGTACACACTTGCAACTTTGTGTCCTGCTAGTGTTTTCCCCTGCTGGGTACATAATGAAAATTGTGTAACACCTGCTTCTAACCAACTATGAGAGCCAGCAAGGGTTCTGATATGTGCTGAACAGTATTCTGCAATGTGGGTTAAATATTTATACACTTGTAATCAATACTTAATATACTTAATACTCAAAAATATATTTATGTTCTACACCCCAAATCAGAATATGAATTATTAAATTAATTAATATATTTTTCAAAGATGACGTTTACATCCATTAGTTCTTGTCATTGCAATTATTTACCTGTCAACCACAAAATGACTAAACTTTTGTCATTTTTACCTATTCAATTTATGTCATTGCTCTGGAGATGTCATCAAGTAAAAATGTCAAACTAGCCGGTTTTTATTGCTGACTTATTTAAAAACCCAATCTATACGACAAAACCAAAATCCAACCACAAATTTTCCCTAAACCTGTGATGTTATAAAAAAAAAGGTTATGATTTTTGTTTTAATTTGTCTTTAAACTTGATATTTGTGTCCTTTTCTTCTGTCTGATAAAAAGACACCAGATTTATTTGTTTGTATTGCTATAATACAAACAAATATGAATTCAAAACTTTAAGAAGAACTAGTACCTTTGTACCTTAAAAAAATAATGAAACTATCAAGACAAGCTTTGTAACTGCAGTCTTTGCTTAGTTTAGCAATAAAACAACACTTTTTGCTCTAAGTCTGACCCGAAAAAGCTGTATTTCTTTCACACAGAGTGCAGAACAAATCTCTTTGGTATCAAAAGTTTGGCCTTTTTTGTTTGTCAAGAAGCAACACTAAAATGTGCAAAATATAACCTAGGCAATCCATTTTTTCCAGATATGATTAGGGCATAAAATGCAGGTGGAATTCTCCAAAGTTTTGTCATTGTTTGCACGGAATATGATGGAAGGCAAGATTTGGCCCTAAAGGGAAAGTAAGACAAAGACAAAGAGAGAATAGGCACTGTGTATTACAGCCTTGCAAAACAAGGAGGTCGTCTGTGGACATTAAATCTCCCCACATCTCTGCTTCTCTCGTGTGTCCGATGACGAATCTCCTGGTTCACCTTTGTGCTGGGTCTTCACCCTTATCGTTCCTTGGGGAATGCTGGTCATGTGCGTTTGAACCCTGCTTCCCCTGCACTACAATACAGCATGCCCAAGATCCCTCTCCATTTCCTTGAAGGGCTAAGCACGTCCATTCTAAGGTCAGAAGGGGCAACCCAAAGTGGATAACAAAGCTTTGAAAAGCTTTGCCACTTGAAGATTGCCTGACAGAGCTCTGGCCCCCTTCCCCCCCCCCCCCCCCTTCTCTCCTCATCCCTAAGACTCAAAGCTTGCTGTCAGATTTGCCCACCCTCAAATCAAGCCCTGGAGCGCTCTCTCTCTCATTCTTTCTGTCTCTGTGTGTTCTAGCTGTTTGAAACACAAAGGATCCCCTCACTGCAGAGTAAGCACTCATTTGTCAGTATACAGTATGTATTGTAACAGAGATGACAGCAGAGATGACTGAACAAGTGTGTAATTCTGATACAGTAAGTGAGAACAACAAACAAGGCAGAGCAAATTGACTGTAGATTTGATCCCAAATCTTATGGGTTCATGACTACCTTTTAGAAATGGAAGCTTAAAAATACTTAAAATATAAGAAATACAGCATTAGAATTCAAATTGACACTATATTTTTATAAACATTTGATATCTGTTGATAAGTTATAATTATTCGGAATGATTATATTTCTCATTAGAACTTTTCCCTTGATATATTGATTATGTTTGCTCTACTGTATATAATATTTGTGATGTTATTTGTCAGCCTTTAAATATAAAAAAAAAAGTCATGACTTCAGTTTATGCACAAAATGGTACTTAAAGTCATGACATTATGGCATTTTAATGTAGAAACAGATTGTCCTAACTGGGCTTTATTTAATTTTTGTCTTATTCACTAGATTAGAGAAAATGTTACTGAGACTGAATTTCTCTATGCATCTAATAAACAGTTCACAACTCAATTTAAATGGCATTTCCCTGTCATTAAATATCACCTGCAGAAACATCTTCAGAAGCTGCTGCAGTGTGTGTGGAGTGCTCTCTGCGGGCAACCAGGAAATCTGTGGAGCCAAAGTGTGCCGCATGGCTGCAAAAGGACTGCCTGAATGAGCATGCAGGAGATCAATGCAAGCCCCTGAAAATCCCATTAGTTCCCAAAGGAACTTGCTGCCTTGGCTTAGACCTTTGCTGGCCATCCTGCCCTGGGCGACATCTCTCTCTCTCTCTCTCTTTTCCACCTTGACTTTTGCTTTCATTTTATCAGATTAGTTCCAGGATAAGTTAGAAAATGTTAAATAATTGCAAGCCCTGTGATGCCAGCAGGGGAACAAGGGAGGAGGCTGCCTAGTGCAACAGGGCGATTAATGAAGGAGTCGCTCAAATTAAAAATGCATTTTTATGAATGATTTGACTGCAAAATGTAAACACCTTTCCAGACTTGAACTAATATTATTTTTCTCAGGCACACAATGATGTTTATGACAAAGTTTTTAACTAGCAACGTGTTAAATTTCCTTCTTTTACAAGCTTTGGACTTCAGCAAAACATGAGAGTGAAGGACCTCATTTCGTAGTAAATCAGACTGCATACACAAACAGCCAATCTCATCACTTCTTTTTTTCACATGATCAGTCAAGTGAAACTACCATCTTGACAGAATAGTGCTTGCTGGGAATAAAATGTATATTTTATACACAGCAAAATTAACATCTACATCAAGTGTGGAAGGGATGTCCACACAGAAAACAAATAAAACATTCCCCAACCGGAAGCTCTAGATGAACCTGAGGTCTGCTGTCTGCTTCCAGGATAAGACACTGCCTACAGATTAGGAGACTGAGGATCTTATAATGTAGCCATGACCATACTGGGGAATGATTTGCTGATGATTGTTCAGCATCATAATGTCCCTCTGTAACTTTCCATCAAACTGACTGTGGTCTATCACAATAGACAAAAGCACATCCTCCAGTCTTACCCTCAATACTGGAGTTCCTCAAGAATGCTTGTAGTTTCTTCTCCTGTACTCCCACTTTACCCATGACTTCATACCTCCACCTGGCTCCACTACTATAATCTAGTTCACACGTGACACCACTGTGGTAGCCCTGATCTGAGGTAAAAATAATACCTATAAGGAGGAAATCTAGCACTTGTTGGCATAGAGGACCTCCAAAGTAACACAAAGAAAATGAAGGAAGTCATTGTGGATTTTACAAGTTCTAGAAATTACCTTCATGCTCCTATTCACATTTTGAGAGCTGCTGTTGAGCATGTACCCAGCTTTAATTCCACATGTCTAAAGACTTCACTTAGTCCTTGGACTTAGTCTTCCAATCACTCACTCATTCCCTCATTGTCCCTATAACCTTATTCTGTATACAGGTTTGTGGGGACCTGGAGCCTATCCCAGGAGAATTAGGGCATGGGACGGGTTACACTCTGGATGAGGTGCCACACTACTGACAATTTGGGAACAACATGATTTTGGACTGTAACCATAGTAACCAGAGCACCCAGAGGAAACTCACCAAGCACTCGAAAAACATGAAACTCCTTGCGCAAAGACCCAAGGTGGGTATTTTTCACACTCTGTGTCAGTATATTTGATTCAAAATTCGGGTATATTTTGTGCAATGTAAACAGTCTGTACTGATTAGTGTAACACTTAGGCATGGTCAGGCATGGTCTGAAACAAACATGAAAGCCAACCATACCTGAAAACAGAAGTGTATAAAAATCTGTTTCTCCCAATACATCCATATGCATGTGTTGATCTCATCCTCTAAATGACACAACCACAGATGAGAGAAAGGCATGCAAGAGGGTTGTTCTGAACATTTTCTTCGAAATATTACTCACATTAGGAATAGCGCGAAGGTTGTTTTCCTTATACGATTTTTTTCTTTGTGTTAATTGGTGACTCACAAATCAAATAGATGCATACCTCCACCTGTTGAACTGGAAAGTGTAAACATGCAAAACATGCAATAATGTTGTTCCGGTATGGAACAACATTATGTATGTGAAAGTCAGCCAGCAAGGAGAAGAAAGGGGGTATGGATGGGGGGTTGGGGGGGGGGGGGCATGCCATAACTGAAAAAGGTGGTTTTGCACTACTCTATGTTTTATCTGTACATTCTATATATAATATACTTTTATACAGTATATAAGTATGTACATTCTGTTCAGCATCCTAATGTTTCTGTTTATCCTTTAATAGATAGATAGATAGATAGATAGATGATAGATAGATAGATAGATAGATAGATAGATAGATAGATAGATAGATAGATAGATAGATAGATAGATAGATAGATAGATAGGCTACCTATAACTCTAGAATTGTGGAACTGTTCATGTAAATGAGCATGCAATGAGTTGTTGAGCTTAAACAAATGGGTAATGGGCCTCATGCTTTTATTGTTAAACAGGTTTTCTTTCACTAACACAAATTTTCACAATAATGCAATTTCCCCTCCAAAAATGGCACCTAAAAATTCTGCATTTGGAGCATCCTCCAGTGACAGCACTCTTTCTGTAGTGTTTAGCAAGGCTGAAAAACACTTGGAAAGGATCCTTCTCTACTGTTACATGCAAAACCTTTTGAACTCGTTGGAATTCTTGGTCTCCTGTTTGTCTTTCTTAGCATCCTTCTCATTGTGTGTGAAGGCAATATGCGGATGCATTCTCTTCCTAGGAAATTTTCAACCGTTCCACACTTTTCAAGCTTCTTTATTTTGGCCCAGATAGTGCTTACTGATCAGTTCAATTTAATAGCTTTTTTTTTGGAATGATTCCGCATTTATGCAGTTCAACAGCTTTTTTTTTTTTTTTTTGAGTTGAGAGCTGTTTGCGGATGGATGACAAAAAATTTCCCTTTCTTTTTACCCAGTTTAAACAGGAAATGGGCATAAATGACAATGATGTTCCTAGACACTAAAACAATAACAAGAAAGATTTTACCCCAAATGTGCAAATTCCATTGGTTTTCTTTATAGTATTTGAAGTATTTTTTTTTGACAAAATTCAACTATTCAAGATTAAAGAACACATTTGCAGAAATTGTTTTTACTGACTGAATCGTTACCAATTTCATTATACACATTATCCTTATTATATTAATGGTTTCATTTATTGACATTAAGTGTGCCATTAGTTTGTAGTTATATATAATATTTATAATAACTAATTGTGCACATAAGATATCTATAATCACATAACCTTACACCTGCATGTTTATTAATTTGGAACAGGCCATTTATGTACTTGTCATTAGATGCTACCTGTACTTCATTCCCTTTGTTCATGTACTTTGCACACTAACAATAAAATTTATTAAATTCTAATTCAAGAATAAAAGATTCTAATCTTTATGGCATGGAGAAGGCAAAGAACTTGTGAGGAAGTTGTGTGGGGACTAATTGCACTCAAATGGAAATTAATATTACATTTCCTGTTATATGTAAATCCTTTGGTGCTAAAATAATCGTTAAATTATTGAAAAATATTTAAAACATTGAAAAATGTAAGACTTTTACTAAGCACTGAGATAAAGCTTTATCAGACCTCACATCTAAAGTCGTCTTTAATACACAGAGTAGTTTCTACCTGTGGTGTGACATGTGAAGTGTCTCAGCTGTCCCTCTGATGCCTCCTGTCTGGAGAAGCCATGGGAGCAGTGATCAATAACACTGCTGATCAATCCTTCCCTTAGTCTTTCTTATTCATGGCTGAGGAGCTTACTTCACTCTCAGTGTAACACTTCTCTTGCAGATTGGGCTTCCTGTGTTTATTATTGTAGGACCATGGGAGATCGTTGATCACTCTCCTGCAGGCTTGGAGTGGGCCAAGCATTCATCATTAGGCCAGAAGAGTTGTCAATGCATGCTTTTTATTCATTCTTTCCCTGGCTTTGCCAAGAGAATGATTAACACACTTTGTTATGCCCCCAAACCTAAGTAGCCCTGCCAGTTCTCTTTTGCTGGAAGAGGAGGAGAAGGAGGACTCAGATAATCATTCTGTCAATGTTATGTGTTGGGATGCACTGATATATTAATATAATGCATAATATATCAATATATCAATATAACTACATTAGTAATTAAATATGGTTGGCATGTTGATAAATACAGACCAGCGACATCTGTTGCATTTTTTTTTAAGGTGCATCTTTCTCTTTTTACATGTATGCTTATCACATTCTCCTAGGCTTTTCAGAAGCCAAGCTATTCACAACTGTCTTCATCTGTCTAACCTCATCAACATTTAAATTAGACATAAATCAATGACAACTGAAATGTAACCTTGAGACTGCAGAACCTGCATCTTCTGAACCCCTAGACCACTGACACACTCACAGTCAATCCAGAAAGAATTTAGGTGTGATTATAGCTGACAGCATCAAATACTCTTTCGATTACACCAACTATCAGAATGTTACCGCTCCCTACTATGAAAAACTTCATAAATTATTTTGTATTATTTAGCCATTCCCACTTGTTACTACTGCAACTTTCTATACTTTCTGGCCAAAAAAATTGCAATTTCAGATGGACCTGCATCATGCAGACTAAATAGATGCCATGCTGAATTTACTGGAATTGGGTTAAGAACTCTCCAACACATTATTAAAACCAGGAAGAATAGTGATGAATTGTCAACTGGTGAGGGGAAAAAAACCCATTAATGACCATGAAGATTGAAGATCATTTACAGTAAATACTTGGTGAAAGCTGTGTCACAAAAAATCGTCAGTACAAACCACAGCTATGTTTAATATTGAAATTAAGAGCATTTCTACAAACAACTGAGACTAAACAGGTTTATGGTCATGGGGAAACCGTTTGTTATTGAGGCTAATTGAAAAAAAAAGCTTCCATTTGGTAGGGAACTTTGAGAATTTTGAACATGATTTACCATATTTCAGGATGATGGGCACATCAGGGAAAGGAAGTGCATGATATACACCAATGGTGCAGCGTGTTATAATCTGGGGTTGCTTCAGGTGGTCAGGTCTAGGCTCAGCAATGTTATATAGCAATAAAATGAAGTCAGCTGACGACCTAAATGTACTGAATGATTACGATAGCTCATCAGTGAGCCCAAATCTTCTCAGATAGCACAGGCATATTCCAAGACTGGGAGGAGGAATAATCATTTTCACACATGAATTTGCCACCACATGGTATGCCATAATTACAGCTAAAGGTGGTCAAAAAATATTACAATGTGAGACATTTGTTGGCCAAGCCTGTATACATCATATTTTTCCTGTACTTGTTGGGTTTCCTTCAGGTTCTCTGGTTTCTTTCCACATTCCACAGACATGCAGTATACAATATGATTGGTTGTGTGAGTGTGTGTTTGTGCCCTGCAATGGGTTGGCACCTTTTTAAAGTTACTATTTATAATACATATTTGAGTAACAAACCACAAAACTTTATTCAAGAACACAGAAGACAAAGAATGAATCTACATCATTTCACTCTTCTGAAACAATTTTAATCTGTTTCTGCAGGGTAGATTATTAACACAGCAACATGGCAGCTTAGTGGTTAGCACTGTTGCGTCACGCCTTCATGGTAAAGGGTTTGAATCTCACCTCTGTGGTGGGTTTCCTTCATGTACTCTGCTTTTCTCAAGTTTTCCACTTTGTCCATGGTGTGTTATCCAGTGTGTTCCCTGCCGTGTCTCCTGAGTTCCCTGGGATAGGCATATCAACTAGACTGCGGTTTGGCCATGGACAAGAGACCAGCTAATCAGAGCCATGCTGATTTTCAGTACAACCTCATGAGTGTTACGTGTGATTTGTATTGCTTATATACCACAACTCCATAAAAATAATTAATATCAAGTAACAAGTAACTGTTTTGTTCCTTACATAGTAAAAGGAGGAATTTCTTTGCAATTCACTAACAGAATATTCTTATTGATTCTAATGCAACATTACACTGAGATTGTTGTATTAAGGTGGAATTTCCGTGTGGTTAACCTTGAACTAAACATTCAGAAGTTCTTACAAATTCACAATCGATTGAGAACATCATTCTGTTTAAATTTATAGTTTTAATGCACGTGTATTTTTGTCTCTGTGTTTGGCATCAGAGAATATTAATAAAGGTAAAGACTCCATTTTATTGATCCATATATTGCAATATCCCATTTAGCAATATAACAACTAATGTTAAATTCACTGCAAAAAAATTAAATAAAAAATCAAGCTATTTAGTGTCCTTTTTAGAGAAACACATCTTTTTTCTTTTTCTTTTTTATTGCACTGAAATTGGTTTATAATATAAAATTAAAAACCTCTGTTTAACATTGAGCAAAATGACTCCCTGGGGTTTTTCTTGCATATTTTATACTATTTACTATTTGAAATATTTTCAAATATTACAAAAGCACTTTATGTATGTCTTATAACATCTAATTGGATTCTGTTCTATGCGCCTGTTTTTCTCTTTTCTGAGAGTCTCTTTAAAAATAAAAATAAAAATAACCCAAAATGTCAGTCAGGGCAGCCATTAGAAAACCAGATTTTACCAGTGAAATTTAATCTGTGTGCATTGGTCCAGAATACTCTGCCTTGTTAGGATAAGGGTGCAGAGGTGCCACCTTAAAACCACCCCTTTGTGTGTTTGGCGAAGGAAAGGATTATGTGCTGGTGTTTAAAGAAGCTCTAGAACCAACCCCCTTTTTTAATACATCAATGGCTGCCATACAACTCGATCTTGCTTTTTTCTGCTTGAGGAATCCCTGGGCTTCACCCATCAGGTTGCTCTAGTCACCTGGAGTCTATGCCACCCAGCAGGACACGCTTTCATCTTTTGTCGTGAAGCAGGGAAGGGGCGGCGTTTTTTTTTTTGCCATGCAGCTGGTTTTGGCATCTAGCGTCCAAACCTCCTCTAAACCCCATGCAGCCATACCAACCCCCAAATGAAGGAAGAACACAACCCACTGTTAAGGGTCAACCAGAATCCTAAACCCACGAATTAAAAAATTACATGCAAAATCTCATTCAACTATAGTACATATTTCTATCAATGTTACAATCTTCATGTCAGTTCCCAGAAAAGAATGCAGCTATGGTCATGCTACTCAAGGTAACGTTATTGAAATCCAAAACCACAGTCTGTTAAATGGTACTCCCATGCCGCTTTTCTGAGGGCATGCAGCATCAGGGTGCAGAGTGCTGAACCCTTTTTATTGGATAAGTGGAGTGCCTTTGTGCTTTTGAACTGGCGATAGCCCGTCAGGCTCTTAATCACTGCCTCTCCGAGGTAACCAGTGTTCTGAGAGCGGGGATAAAAAAAGCCGCTCCCTATTCAAGAAGCTGTTGATCTAGACCTCATTGTGCTCATCACTATGGCTTGGGCAAGCAAGGTAAACAAATGGCAAACAAAAGGCAGTGCTTCACTGCAAAGCGGGCTCTGTGGGGGGTTCACATCCTGAGAGCAGGCCAGGCGCCCGGAACCCCATGACAATTGTGCTGGTGTCTCACCTATGTGAAGTGTGCAGTCACCTGCCAGACTGCCAGGGAATCCAGCAGCTTTGGCACAATTATCAAGGTGATCCTGTAATAATGACTCCCAGGAGAAGACAGCTGAGAAATAAATCCTTCTTTTGATCTCATAACAGGAAAATATATTTGGATATTTTTTCGCATCAGTGATATCATTTTTGTACACATCTAAAAATCCAGTGATCTATCATAAACAGGCCACATAATTTAATTCTACTGCCAATGTACTGTGAAAATGTATACAGATACAGTATGTACACTATGTTTAGATAATGTTTGGAAGGTAAGGACATGCTTACTTGGCTTGCCTGACATGTAAAATAATTTGATGGAAAAAGGATACAAGCAATGCCACTTCTATATTCAGTTTTATTGTCTTGTTGAAGGAATACTCCAGCAAATTGCACCAATAATTAGTAAAACAAGAATGATGACAACATTAATGGAAAGAGTATGATATTGCAATCCAGTATACCAGGTCAAGCTCTTAACTGAATGCCACTGCAGACACGAAAGAAGGGTGCTCAAATAGTACACGCCAGTCTAGCACTCTATATGTTATAGCACTCTGTAACATAGGTAGTTCACTTTTTTTAAGAAAAGCGTTGAAAAATTCAGAGTTTATTCCCCTAGGAAATATATTTTGTCCAAAGGTTTTGCGAAAAAGATTGGGGTATGTGACAAAACATTACTGTTATCCTGCGAATGCCATCTTTTATACCCATGAAAGCCCTCCCCAGATGGCAGCAAGAAATTTAGAAAAAAAGGCATTCACCTTTTTACAAAGCAGTGTAATTGAGAACAAACTGTCATTGAATTGGCGAGGAGCATGACGGCGGTCCATAGCGGGCTGCACTCCAGTTCTTGTGGGTGCTGCATTGAGAGATGGGTAACTAGGCGTGCTCTGGGCCCCTGATGCTGAGACACTCTGTGCTCTTCAAGGCGGCTGAATGACATGAGAGGCTGCCACAGATAACATGCGAAACAGACATCCACAATGGCCTTTCACTGCCTTTAGCACACACAGTTCACAGTCAATGAACTGTTACGACTGACACAGACAGGGAGCAAATGTGTTCATCTTTTTTTTCACATCTTAGTTTTTCTACATTCTGAATTATTAACACATTGTCCAAGTCAGACTGGAAATGACATTGGGATTAAATGTACAAATGTTTAATTTCAAACACACCCATCTACCTAAATCAAGTTTAATTATGTAAATTTTTCTAAATGAACATAAAGTGTAGCTAAAGTATTGCATATTAGAGTCTTGGTCACAAAACATTTATTATTTGCATTCAAAAATGGTTAGTAATCACTAATATCACCCATTAAATATTATCAGTAGTTCTGGAAGGTAGTCAGAAAATGTAGGACAAAAAAAAGGAAAAGAATGAAACTTGTGGATAAGTACACACATGAATTAACTTGAATGCTCATTGAGTCTTCCACAATGTAGGCTGGCGCGGGTGTCAGTGGCCTTACTCGTCTCACTGCCTTATTTTGGCCTGCAGACAAAGGCTTAAAAATAGAAAGAACTGGGATTGAGAGAACAAAAGTTACCCCTCCAAATTATGAAAATGAGCCAAAAAGAGGTTCTAGTGCCTTCCAATGCACCATCAATCATTTCTCGAACCTCAGTCTCCAACCTAAAGCAATATAAAGGTATTTAAAATGCTTGAGACATCAATCCAAATGCCCATCCTGTTCATGTGTCACTTTAAGAGCAATGACTGTATCCATCATTTTAGACTATGTCTGTATAAGAGTTTTACAATTTTAGTTACATTTTCATTTTTCCTTGTTTGTTTTTTCAAAGTTTCATTACTAAGGACAAAATATGAACACTTGACATATTAAAATCATCTTACATATGGTATATATGTTCTTTTACACAGTAGAAGCTGACAGACCCTGAAGGTAGCCATAGCCATTCAAGAGATTCATGCTTGTGTATTTTATTTTGTTTTGTATAAACAGTGGTGAAACGCATTACCTTCATCGGGAGTACTGCAGCCTGATTATTCCTCCCTAAAGTCCTCCCATCTGTCCTCTGATTCTGTGGCCTGAGCCTCTTTTCAGAATCCTGACAGGGAGTACTGCCGCAAACAGTAAACTGGTAGGGGGCCTTCGTTTCGCACCAATCCTCGATTGTGCCCTTCCAAACCAAAGCACTCTTCTATAGCTTTTTGATAGGCTTTCAATCCCAGCCCCACTGACAAGGTTTTCTTTGGGAGGAGTAGGAGTTGTGTTTTTTTTTTTTTTTTTTTTTTTAGTGATTGGGCAGGGAGGGAGTGGGGGGGGGGGGAGCGAGGAGGAGACACACTGCAGAGATTTAAGGGAGTGCCGAGGTGATTTTTTTTTGGTGGTCGTGGTGGTGGGGGGGGAGTTGGTGGTGGAAAGTAAAAACTGCAGCAGATGGGACTGATTGTGCTCTCTACGCAAATTAAGGAGCGAGACATCTGCAGCCACTACATACTGGTGGTCTGAGGCAATTAAGACAGGGTAATGGTGAAGGAGGGGGGGGGGGAGGACTGCAGGACAGAGGAAAAGACAGTCCTGCCTGCCGGTGCATAGAGATGGAGTCAGGCTCACATTACAATGAGACTGGCTACAATAGAGCGAGCCAGCCAAGAAGAGATGGGGCGCACTCTGTGTGTGTGTGTGTATGTGTGTGTCTGTGTGGGGAGGCAGGGGGAGTCTAGAAGATTAATGTATGAAGAAGAAGCCACCAACAACACTCTGCATAACCAAAATACAAGAAGGGGCCTTCCAAGCTCAAGTCTATCCTGAAATCTGAGTTATAAAGTGTATCCTTTTCTCCCATCTTCCCCCATTTGAACCCTGAGGTCATTTACGGCAGTGACAGCTTAGATGTTCACTGTTGTGTATTTAATGTGGAGTGCTTCTCCCCGTTTTTTTGGCGGTTTTGTCCTCAGTCCTTGGGGGGGGGGGGCGCCCCGCCCCCCCCCCCCCCCCCCCGGTCAGCTTCGTAGAGGTGACGTGACAAAGCGGGGTCATCCCTGGGATTAGACCCCTTTAACGTAGCCTTTATTTATGGACTGGGTGCTGGGGGGATATTTGGGACAGGAGAAGAATGCCTCCATGGTGTTTACAGGGGCACCTCTCCTGGGATATGTGTGCAACAATGCCAACCCATGGTAGATTTGCATAACTCAATCTCATCTAATCAGACCCAAGTTGTTTTAAATAATTGGGGCAACCAACAGGATGCAATTGTTGTCTAAGTGGGTAACTGTTTGGGCAACTAACTAGGAACAAATCATACACTCATTAACACGTGCAAAGGACAGAATAATAATCTGTGGATTTAGCTAAAACCTTAATAGTATTGGGTCTAGAACAGATGATATCTGAGATGAGCCTTTCAAAATATTCTTGCTCAGTGTGCTCGTATTCGCATTTGTGTTACCATAGTAACACTTGTCCTAACGCTAAGTAACCCTACCTTATAATATTGGGTTAAGGAATGGATCAATCTTGATGACTCTCAACATGGCCAATCCAAAGCACAGTTATAATAAAGGTTATCTGAAAGGACGTCTCGTCATTAAAGAAATGCTACTTAGACAGAATCCCAAGTACTCCCGTTTGGCCTCATCAAGCCTGAAACAAGATCTTGTTTGGTGTTAATCCTGTGGTTTCATCACCTTTTTGTAGGTCCCCTTTGGATAGGGCACCTTGTGTGTGAGGCTCTCGACTCACATACAGTAGGAGTGCTGTCGCTGAGGGAGTCCGCTTTCAAAGAGACACCAGCGGATCCTTTTAAAGAGAGGAAAGGCAGTTCACAAAGTGTGTGAGGTTACTCATCCATGGACTCAATGAAGCTTTTCAGAGCTGGGGTACTCATACACAGGCAGACTTAACAAGTGTTTGCTCACAAGAGGTTGCCCGGTATGAGAAGGCGCAGCTTTGTGTCATCCCTTGACAACTGTCCATCATCTCAACACGTGCTTTTGTAAAGTAATTCTGAAAGGAATGAGAGACAAGGCAGGACAAGTACCACTTGTGTTCAGATACAATCACTTTAGACTTTTCTGTGGTCTCTAACTTCTCTAACAACAATTCACTCCCTACTGCCGTATTATGGGACACTTGTCTTCTAAAGTATCAGAAGGTATGTAACATAAATGCACCACTAGAATACAATATGCTTTTACAAAGAGCTACAAATGTAAAAGTTCAGAATGCACTTATACAATATTTTTCAGGCGCGACTGTAACTGTAGTGTTTTTATACTCAGTGTTCATCAGGAGCCAAATAGCTCACACAGCATCTCATGATTTAGAGCTTTTTTGCCCTTGTTCTCCGTGAGCGAGTACAACCCTGAGGATATTTTTCCTGCTGCCTTTAGAGGAGTCGATGGTTCTTATAATTGTTCAGTGGCGTGAATCAGCCATCACAAAACACTGGAGCACATTGAGAGCCCTGGCAGAGGGCAGCAAGGAGGTGATGAAGTGGCAGTGAGAATGAACTTAATCCCCTAAGCTCTTGTTGGGGCTTGTCTTTGCTCTCCCGCCTTCCCTAGGACCCCAACCTCACAAAGAGACGCAAAGAACACCCCCCAGTCCATTTTTTTTTAAAGAAATTAGAAACAGAAAAGAAAAAAAAAACATTTTTAAGGCATTTTTAACTTGGAGGGGTTTGGGACAGATGGAATCAGGACTCTGGAAGTTTGAAAGAACTGAAATTACTACTGTAGCAAAGAATATTTTTTTGGATTAATTTAACTATTTAATTCTTGAGTCCCCTAACAAAATGATTTGGAAAATTATTCAAGAATGCATTAATCATAGACACATACTGTATGTTTTCTTTAGATGCATAAATGCATCTATATTTCCTATTCATGCTCCCTTTGCTTAAATATTTGACTACAATAATATATATACACTTTAAATAATATTATCTTTGTCTAACAACCGATTGCTATGCTTAATGTCGATAGAACTTGGTCATTCAAACATTTTTTGACTTGTTTATTAGTGAAGATTCTCAAACAGTTGATTCCTGAGGACATTCACTGTGACATTGTTCTAACCACCTTATGCAACATCACAAAATTTATTTCCATCCAGAGTTGCATTCAGTTTGCAACTTGACCGGATCTTCTATTGATGACAGGAAAGTTGAAACATCCAGTTAGGTCTTCCCCAACACAAACCAAAGACTTTCATTGGGGTTAAGGTCAGCAGTCTGTGGTGGTCAATTCATGTGTGAAAATCACAAATTTGAGCCATGTGATTCTTGCCATTGTTATCATGGAGTAGGAAAAAAAAAAGAAAGAAATGCATTGATATTGATTATGGACCAACATAACTTCATCCTCAAAAAGCCTAGCACAGGATGTACCTTCTGCGGCAAGTGTGGCAGACTGTACTTCCTCAGGAGCTGTTAATACAGTGAAGTCATTGAACCCGTCCTGTGTGCATCTGTCCCCGTTAAGTTCAGGGCAGCCACAAAAAAAAAAAAAAAAAAAAAAAAAAAAAAAAAAAAAAAAAAAAAAAAAAAAAAAAAAAAAAAAAAAAAAAAAAAAAAAAAAAAAAAAAAAAAAAAAAAAAAAAAAAAAAAAAAAAAAAAAAAAAAAAAAAAAAAAAAAAAAAAGACAGGAACAGACTACAGCAAAAATAGCAGGAAAAAAAAATCATTGGTGCTCCAATGCCCACCATGACTTGTACTCCACAAAAACTCATATAAAATCAATACAAACTCCTCACACACTGGACACAACCTTTTCCACCTGCTTCCTTCTGGCAGGTTCTATTCTTCAAAGCTGCTAGACACAGGAACAGTTTCTTTCCTCAGGCCATCACCCTCAAACAGTTGATGTTGATGATTTGTACAAATCTCTCACACTCTACTTCACTTTTACAAATATTGAATTGGAGGAATCACTTCATCCCTACATGTGACACACAATTCACACATCTTGTACTATATATTGTGTATTGTACAAACAGTCTAAAAAAAACGTCCGTACCATATTCGATACACACCACTGTTATTTGCACTACCATACACACTTACACTTTATGTACAGTACCTTGCTATCGTGTAACATACTCTATATTTGCAGTCCTGATTTAATTGGTACAGTTTTTGAATGTTGTGTACTTCCTGCAGGTATTGTCTTGTCTATAAACAAAATGTACAGTGTTGTTATGCACATCTGTAACGTTTTGTCATTTTCATCACTAGCTGAAATCAAATGAGTGCGTCAACATACTTTGCCAATAAATCTGATTCTAGAATCTCTACGATCAGGTAGTCATAATTTTGCAGAGCCTAGACCTGACCAACTAAAGCAACCGCAGATCATAACATTGCCTTTCGAGGCTTGTATAATGGCCACTATGTATGATGGGTCCATCACTGCATGCACCATCACTCACTACAGTAAAACAGACCACTGGAGCTCTTTCAGACAGACCATCGGGTTCTTGGTCACCTTCCTGACTAAGGCCCTTCTCCCCCAGTCGCTCACTTTGGCCAGGCGGCCAACTCTGGTAGGAGTCCTGGTGGTAAAACCACCAAACCAAGAGTCCTTTGACATGCACTGTTAACTGTGGGACCTTATAAAGACAGGTGTGTGTCTTTCCAAATCATGTCCAATCAACTGAATTTACCACAGTTGGACTCAGAATGATCAGTGCAAAGAGTTTGCATCTGAGCTCAATTTTGAGTGTCATGACAAAGGCTATGAATACTTGTGTACATATGATTTTTTTTATTTTATTGTTTTATTTGTAGAAAATTGGCAAAGATAAAAAAAAAACTTCTTTCACGTTGTGGGTCACATTATGGGGTATTGTTTGTAGGATTTTTGTAGGATTAATTTAACCCATGTTAAAATAAGGCTGTAACATAGCAAATGTGGAAAAAGTGAAGAGCTGTGAATACTTTTCCGGATACACTGCACTTTAAAAGGTAGGAAAATCGGACTGCCTGCTTCACGTCTGAAACGCTGACCTCCAAGGAACTCGTTGAAACAGCTTGGAACAAAGTCAGGACTGTATGGGGATGTAGCAATAACTCCTAGCCAAGTTCCTGTAATGTGCAAAGTGGTGTCAAGAATGATTGTGTATAGTTCCCACAGGCAACTGCATGGCAACAAGATAGCAGTTGATTTTCGAGGATCAGGTTTTCCACTCGCTGAGCATTCATGGAAACGACTGCAGTGGGCTCCGTCATTCATGGACATACGGCCTTCCTTCCATACAAGATTTGTACCATTCAAATGCTTTACTGCAGCTAAGATTCTCATCATGATATTGTGCTTGGAGTCTTCTGTAAATGCCAGTTTTGTGCTTTTTTTCACAAGAAATTTTATCACAAGCCCTAGTTTAACTTGTCAGATTTGGTAGCACTTTATTTGAAGCACCAGCTGCTGAGAAAAAGTAAATCCTTAAAACTGGAGTTCTCAAATTCTTCTTTAACATATCGTAGGTACAGTATCTTCTGTGGTTTGATGTCATTAATATTTTGTCACAGCTAATATATACAGTTGATATTAGAATTTTACACAAGCTCAACATATATGTCATGCAATATTATGCTTGCAATTTATTATTTTAATTGGTTTTTCTGTGGCAGAATGATTGTACAAATTCATCTTTAATAGAATAAAACCTCCTATTTTGGATTTTTTTTTTAAATTAACACAGTGATTCATACAGGGTCAAAATAATGCTTAACACCTAGTATATGGTTGAATGTTCATTAGCAAGTTTCTTAGTTTGCAGATACTTTGGTATATGTTTGGGGTTGTTGTCCTCAACTTTGTCCAAATTTCAAAAGTCTAGCTTATGATTTAAGGTATTCTAAAGATTTCTGAGGTAGTCTTCTTTCTTCATTATTCCAACCACAACTATCACTTTTAAAAAGATGTTCTTGCAGTAGTTTGCACAACCTTCATGCTTTCAAATATATCCCCAGTCAAAACTTCCTCCAGAAGTCTTTCAGTCAGCTGCTAATTTTAGTCAAGGTTGAAGTTGTAAATTCCAGGCTTTTTGTAAAACTCACTTGAATGTAGACAGTGACACTGGTGTTGCAGCAACTTCCAGTTCATGGCAGGCCTGTCACTTAGTGGTTCCTGGGTTGTTCCTAACCAATCATACCAAATTCTTCTCAGTTAAGGATGACAGTTTGCACACTTCTTTCAGATGTTGATCCAGTGGCTATACCTCCAAATATACTTTCATACAATTGTTTAAACAACTGTTTAATCTGCAGTTGTTTAGCCACTGCTCCAAAAGACATTACTGACTTTTATGAATCTACAATCTTCTTTCTCAGATGTGACCTGAGCACCTTGGTCTTTACCATTGTACTGTGTTTTGGTCAGTATAATGAGGGCAGTAAAACAAAACCTTTATTTGTTGGGCAAAGAAACTACATTGAAAGTTCAAGAGGCCTTGGACTTGACCAATAAAAAGTCATTTGGGGACTTTTCGGGACTAATCATATAAGTAGGTATACATATATTTGTGTGCTTATGCATAATTTAGACTCTGAAATAGAAATTAAATTTAGTTCAAATTATTGGAGTTTTTTTCTATTAAAGATGTATGTTGAATAATCAGAAAAAATCAGAAAATGGCCATTTCAAAGCAAGCATGTGCTGTCATTCATATTTATGATCATTCCTGACTGTAACTGTATCGAGCCCAAATTTATAGAGAAACGTTTTTATTTGATTTATTTCATGTATTTAATAAGGAAATGTACCTAGTCTATCTTCAATGTAGCCATTGTAAGTAAAATATTTCCTTACATTGCCAATTGTGCATGGCTTGAAGCGGTCACTGTTTTCCAGAACAAACCGAGTCCGTTTTCAAAAACCAATCATATATTTCAACATCCTCATTCAGTGTCAGTAAAAAGTTCAGGGGGGAAAAGGCTATTTTTCAGATATTTACCTTTTACAGTGTATGGAAGTATTTAACAATGCTATAAGTCATGTAATACTGAGTAAGCTGCACATTGTAACGTTCCATAGCAAATAACGGCAGTCAAACAAAAGTGCTTGCATACAAAAAAAAATTACAGTTACAGTAGCATAAATGTTTAATTAAGCCTGCAGGTTAGGTTCAAAATCAGGAAATCTCTCTAGAAAAGTGGAATATATTTTATGATTGTCAAGCCATTATATGCTTAGCTTGCACTGCCCTCTACTGTCCCAGAAAAAGCTGGACAACAATTCCTACATTAGCTGCTCAAACATCATCGCTATTAATTCCTTCAGTATCTGAATGCTGAGAAATGCTGGAAGACATCAATAAATTAATAAATACAACAAACTGTACTTGTGAAAAGTCCCAGAGTAAACTACACATTAATTAATTTGCCATATAAAATAATAATGTAATTTTAAGAAATTATTTTAAAAAGCAGTCTGTTAGATTAATTGGGATTTATGAAACCAAAGTCAGCTGAGCAAAAGCTTTTTTCACAATTTTTTTTTTATGTACATTACAAACAAATTTGGAAGTCTGATATAAAAAAAATAAAAATAAAAAATCAGCAGGATGCCAAGTTGGAGAGTTTTAAAAAGCTTAATTATGAACAACTAAAATGAGGTGTTTCAGTTTGGTCTTTTAAAACTACTTAAAATTAACCTGGTTTGTTGACATATACAGATCTTTTACCATACAATATTACATACAAGTTATATACAAAGCACATAAAAGAGTTATAGATATTAGAAATATGAAAATGTCCAATATTCATTATACTAGTGAATTTTAAGTATGTGAAATAACACAATCATTTGACCACCAACCATACTTAAAATCCTCATAATAAAAAATAATAATAATAAAATCTTTTGAGCAGAACTGTGCCTCCACACAGAAGGATACAATACCAGTTTCTGATTCAGGATGTGTGATAGAGGTGCAGCTCATCATCTTAGGTCAAACTCTCAGTAAATCACTGTTCATCATCTGGTTTCTTAAAAAGTGTTGAGAGTTCGTGTAAAAGCAGCTCTTCTGAAGGACTATAGGATTTCCGCTCTAAAGAGCCCTGTGGTTCCTTGTGTCTCAGTGTGTCCAGAGCTCCCTCTCCTCCAAAAGAACGGGTCTGTTTTGGGACAACTGTACGCTCCAAAGACCTGCTCTTTCCTGGGCTGAGGCTCTCGGATCGTGGAGGCACCTCCAGACTCTTGGAATGACCACTGGATAGAAAGCTGTTCTCCAGGGACTTCAGCACCTGCAAGCCAAAGTCACCAACCTCCTCGTACAGTGGTTCTGGGCTTTCATCTCGTTCCTCCAATGAGTCCTGCTGCACCTTCATGGGCTGAAAAAGAGGTCACTTAGTTGTGTAAGTACTGTATCTTACAGTTCTGATGCACTTTAAAATCGAAAATTCATTACGTCTAATTTCCATAAACATATGTAGTAGATGTGTTGGGTTTATTCCTTGGGCGCCCAGATCAGCACATTTGCTCATGTTTCTAAAGTCTTATAGATATTCTATCATTTTGCTAAATGTTTTGCAGGGCTGCAAAATTAAAATAATACTTTCCATGATTTTTTGATAATTTTCAAGAACCACAGAAACTACCAGAAACATGCATTTCAGAGTTGGACGCAACATCTCTCCAATTACTTGGTTTTAAAATTACAATCCTTTTTGCAAACGTCAAGACATCTGTTTAGGTTGATTTAGGCTTTTCCACGATCTTCAATTTTACATCTGTGGGGCACAAGCTTTGGAACTCTTTCCCACAGAGCCTCCATTAAGCATTGTCTGTCCCCACGTTCAAAAACAAGGCTTAAATATCTCTTTTAGGAGTTTTTATTATTATTAGTGACATGCAGAATACATGACTTCGTATATAATAGAGTGCCTATTCAAGATACTTTAATAAGAATGACTGTATATTGTTAATTGCACTTTTTATTTGAAAGAAGAAGAAATATGAAAGATCATAAAATACTTTTTTCTTTTTTTATTTGATTCCTTCAATAAGTAAGGCTGTATGTGGTTAATATAGGCTACAGAGTTTCATTTTTTTACAGTTTCGATTGTTGGTGTGCCTTGTGATTTTTTTCAATTAAAAATGTACCTTGGGTCAAAAAAGGTTGAAAAACACTGTAATAGACCACAAACATCTGCTTTAGACAGTACAATAAAATCACGACAGGTGACATACAGTATTATTTGCTATTTATTTTTACATGTAATATTTTACATATAGAAATATATGGATTCGTCTAGAGGTCTAATGAGTATAACACGTTCCACATTATAATTTGAAGACTACACCCTAGATTAACAACACACTTGGGGAAGTTCTCAAAAGCAACTGTCTATCTACAAGATTATTTCCAATTATCAGATACTGTTAGTGGTTATCTGTATGTTTATGAAATGTAGTCACCCTTTATTGGCAAAAAAAGGGTTTCAATGAGACTTCCTTCAGTGACTTTAACCACTGTTTTAGTATCACTCTGACAACCTCGAGATAACTGCTGAATACACTGAGGACAAAAGAAAAAACCTAGCAATCAATTTGCTTGCAAATGCTTTAGGCAGCAGGAGTCACTAGAAGCTACAAGAGGCTACATGATTCCCTCCTACCCCTCCACCCCATTTCCAAAGCACAACAGTTTTGAACTGAGGCCCCAGCCTACCCTCAAGGCTACAGTCACAAAACAATGCATTGGAACAAATCTTCCACCCTGTGCATCCTGTTATCTTCACTGAGTCAGTTTGACATCCTGATGGTATCGTATCAGGAAATGTCAGGTTCTAACAGGAACTGGGAGGGTCGAGGAAATCTGATGGAATTCCTCAATTAGGGAAACACTGTTTTGTAAGGGCAAAAAAGGCTTTCTCCACCACGAGTGATGACATTTGATAGGATTAGTTAGTTAGAATATGTAGAATAGATAGTTAGAATATTCAAACACAAGTTAAAAAAATTATGAACAGCCAAGACTTGCAAAACAGATAAAATGCATGTATGCAATAATTCAATAAATGTTCAATTGATCTTGCATGCAAGCAGCAGGATAATAAAATATCACAAAGACTCACAAAGTACATCGACAGTGTCCTCCTATCATGAAGCTTTCTCTGTAAACACCGAAAAAAAAAAAAAAAAACAAGTGGTGAGTATAAAATCTTATAGAGGATTCAATATATTTGACACTAGATGGTGCCAAAGCAGAAAACCAGTGTTTAATATATTTCCATTACCAGAGTCTGATTAGCAGAAACCATGGTTGAATTGGGTTTGCTCTCTTCTCCACGAATTGGAACTAAGGGCATGGTGCCAAACTTTTGCTTGCAGATGTCAGATGAAGAGTGGCGTCTCATCACAGGAGGCCGTAAGTCATCATTCTGGGAAATTGATTAAACCATATGAGCCAAGAACTGATAAGTTTCAAGTTACCAGTGAACAATTACCAAACGATATCAAATGAACTCTACCTAGCAACTGATATCCAAATACCTAAGAAACAATACCCATGTAAAGGGTGATACCTGTGCTTTCAGGAGACTGGTCATCCAGTCCCAAAGCTCTGTTTCACTGGAACAACTGAGATACCTGTCAAGGTGAGGAAACTGATTACTACTCATTATGCAATTATTCTAACATGATCCCTATATAAAGCTAATGCAATGAAGTAAATTACCTATTTAATCAAAAGAAAATACTTACATCTGATGTTTGTCTACTATCACAGTAAAACCCCATCTGCAATTTGACACAAGATAATGCGAATGCCATGGTTGTAAATAAAAATATCAGGAAATACGTTATAGAGATGTAAGAAGGTGATATAATCTTACTTTGTTGGGGGTTTCAACTTCTTTTTTATTCCAATATAAATCTTCATTGTTTTTAGTAGCCATTCTTTTTCAGGTTTGTTGGTCTACAGTTGTTAGAACACACAAAACATTTTGATTCACTGGCCTCCAATTTTCTGTAAATTCTTTTCAATCCAATAGAATATGGAAAAGCTGCTAAAGACATGCAAACGTACTTTCTTATCTTTCAGGAGTAATTTGTGATCCTGTATTTGGAAAAGACGCTCCTGGAATTTGGTCCCTTGCAGAAGTTTGGGTGTCTCCTCTCGACACTTCAGAACCCCAGATTTCACAATTTCACTCTTATAGGCTTTAAACCAAAAACATGTAGAAAAAAATTACTTAATAAGGTTTTAATTTTCTGTTTTATACTTTTATAGTTTTTTAATTTTTATTAATTTATTTGCTTGATTATTTATTTAATGTTGTGTAACTGCATTATTACAATTAAGGTAATAATCATCCAGAATTACCTGTAAAGATGTCAATCACCTCTACTCGAGGCACCTTCTTTACCAACAAATATGCAGAACTAGGATCAGCCATGGTACACCACTGCAGTGCTTGTTCCAGAACCTTCACTTTTGGGTGAAGGGGCCGTTCTATAATTGAAAAATGATATATTCCCAAAACAATTACATTAACATTGTCCTAAAACACTGCACAGTTTTGTGTAAATCTGTTACTCAATAGTAACCACAAAATAACAAATTAACTTCCCCAAACATTTGGTTCAGTTTGATTTAAGGTAAAAGTGTCCTTCGCTTGAGTAGACGGATCTATTTACCAAGTTCTCCATCTTCAATGGCTTCAAAGGTCATCCACACATCCTTTTCACCTGCAGGGACATTCCTCATATACAGCACCTGGTTAGTCAATTCCTCGGCGCACATAGTGGGGGAAACCTAGGGACAGGCAGAGGACAAATTAAACACAAACTGAATGAAGCAGAAGTTGTTGGCTTGTACAGTTACCTCATGCCACCATGTGGTCATAATACAAAACTACATCTTTTACAGAGCAAATTCACAGATTTGATAAATCTGTACTTACTTTCAGAGTAATGCAGCAGTCTGGTGTTTTCTCCTCCAGATACACCTCAATAATCAGGTCTCCTGCCTGAGAGAGCTGAATACAAAAATACAAGCCATTTTAAGGCCAAACATGCTACTTCAACTTCTTTTTATATTGTAGGTTTGTTTCCAAAAGTAGTGGTTAGTGATAGAAATATTAACGTACTTGTGTGTCTTTCCAGGTTGTGATGAGACTGATTTCCAGTTCAATCTGAGTCTTGTGTTCCTCATCAATCTTTAAAAGAAATGCATTTAAACATACATAGACATGAAGTACTCTGACACAAATTACATTTAATAGCGCGGTAAAATTAAAATTAAATACTCAAATCAAAAAATCAAAGAATGTTACAGGACTTCATTGTTCACTTCACTTCAATGTTGCAGGCTGTCATTTGTTTATAAGTATGTGGCAAATTTGAGAATAATCATTTAAACAAACTAACATTACAAAAATACAAAAAACAAAATAACATTACAATTGGGACAGATTGTATTTTCCGTAATTATCATTGTTAATCTGTTCTGTGAGATTGCAGTCTTTTGTCTTTGACTGCTTTAACACGGCAAACTGTGACACCTTTTACACCGGGGAGTCTAAAAGAACTGCAGACAACTGGATCAAAGTTTTTTCTACTCACATCAAACACATAGAGATAATTGTCAATGAGGTCCTCTACGATCTTGACTTCATGCTCTCCTTTCCCGTCTGTCTGAAAGAGGCTTGGGGCAAACAGGAGAGACAGGTTCTTTGTGCACATTTGGTTCAGGTCGGCACATTTTTGTACCCTGAGAGAGGGGAATATACATATTCAGGTACAGATATTTAAAACTAATTAATGCATGATTATAGCTTAAGTCTGAAACAGTATGTTTTGAAATTGCCAACCTGTAGAGGTGACTGATGAGAGCAGCCAAAGTGGTGCGGTTGACTCGAGGCAAACCACGGATAAGCTCTTTATATCTATCCAATCTCTGTGTCTTATTAGATATCTCTGCAGATTAGGAGAAATCAGTGCATGCACATATGACTCTACATGTAGTAAAATGTTATATCCATAACATTAAAGTGCATGCAAAACCAAAAACCAACAAAAAAAAAACCTGCGTATGATAAACTACTTACTGGCAGCCTCCTTCCAGTATGGATGTAGATCTGCCATGAATATGGGGTCATCGATCTCACGGAAGAACCTCTTCAGTACATCCGTCACATCCTCAATAAAATTGTCTCCAATGCGGAGTTTCACGTTGCGGGCGTCCTTCCGGAACTCCTCCATCAGAAGCTTGATTCTGGACTTAGCACCATTTTTCCTGTAAATCCCTTCATGGCCTAGACCTTCAAATATGAGACAATTATCAGAAGAACTTTTCAAATGCACGTTTTGTTTGGCTTAAATATTTTAAAGGGCAAAGACTGTGTAAAATTTGTTTTTTGAAAATTAGTTTTTTGACATTTACATAGGTCTCCAGTGTGTGTACACAAAACAAAATATGAGAAAGAACCATCGAGGAACTCATTTGCATCAAAAGTAGTAAACAGAAGGAATTTCAGTGATGCCAGAATGCACGATTTCAGTGATGTTTCTGCTAGGACAGAAAATTTGAAGACCTCTAAGACTTATCTAAAACTAAAAAGTCACCCTATGAGTATTATATGGCACTTTAGAGTCAGTACAAAAAACTTTCTGTTCAAAAGCACGAGCTGTGCATTCTTCCTATATCTTGTACATGGGGTCTGACCAGGAAAAAAGGTTAAAAAAAAAAAAAAACGATGAAGACTACTTTTTCCTTTGTGCGCTCACATACATAGCAGCGAAAAATTTACATATTGTATTTTACCCCAAATATTAGGGTGTTCATTAAGTAATTATGGAAATATTAGTTAAAAGCTGACATGTGCCATGTCTCCCCTTCTCTTTTCCAACATAAACAATGGCATGGTAGATAGTACTGCCTTATAGTCAGCAGTAAAATGCTGTTTAGTACAGTTAAATGTCATGTTTGTTTATAATGTGCTATCATCCAGTGTGGATTTGGATCCTTCAGAAACATCAGAGTTCTCTGTTTTCCTTAGATAATTCCAAAAAAGAAAAAAAAAAAAAACTCTTGAATAAAATTTACAAGCCTAATGCATGATGTGCCTTAACATTTACTTGAAATCCAACTGTAGTTGTAAGCAATTCAAGCTTGGCTGTAATTTAGCCCTGTAAATTGACTAAATGCAAAGTTGAACTTGAAAAAAAATAATGCATGGTTTTTGTGTCCTCACCATATTGTGTAATAAAAGCGATGCAGCTGTCCACAATGATAGGGATGTCATTCCTGCTCAGCTGTTGGTCCTTCAGTGTGTTGGCTTTGCCTCCTGCTGCCTTTTGAATGTCTGCGTACCACAAAGAGAAGTCTGTACGCCCCATGCCCTGCAGGTGCAAAGTCCTAAAAAAAAAAATACACACCATATCGATCAAGCTGTTTCTCTGGATCCATTTGTTTGTCTGAATTTGTACATTTGTAAATGCCCAGAAATTTCAAAAGTTAAAGCTTACCTTCCTTTTTCCACTAGAACCAAAATATCCTTCTTTTCATGGTTTTCTGTCTCTGATGCTATACCTTTACAAATGAAAGCAGACAAAAACAACCAGAAATTATCCAGTGGTAACTGCACGGAACATGAAAACAAACTAGCTACATGTGTAGTAGAGTAGGCATGAGAGTCTCACTGAGCTCCTGCAGGCGTTTCAGGTTAATAATGTCCTCAGCAGCTCCATCATTCCTTGGGCAAATGAAAAGATTGGACTTTTGCAGAACAAAGAAGCCCTCTTTCCACTGCCGTGGGTCCAGCATGGCCTTATAGCGCAACATGCCCACTCGCTCAAACTCCCTCGTCAGTAAGCAGTGGCAGCTCAGAGGCGTGGTGGCCTGAATAGACAAGAGCTCTTCAGAACTTCTCAGTAATGGTCATATGCAGAGTATACAGTACACTTTGAAGCTTTTTTTATGCTTACCTTTCCAATAGCTTTTGCCCAACTATGTAGTGCATCTGGTGTTTCTAACCCAAACTGGACAAGCTTTTCTGACGTTAGGTAGAGTTCGAAGGTGTATCGAAATCTTAACAATAAGAGAGCAAAAGACTTGCTCAAAAATTTGCAATGCAACAATTTATAACACAGAACAAAAAAAGTTTCCTTCCTTCAATGCCATAAGGAATTACAAACCTGCCAATGAATGAGAAACAATGTATAACGTACACAATGTTTAGCTCCCACTAAAATTTGTTTTTATTGCAAAGCTATGTGGTTTGGACCTAAATCTTGTTTCTTAATGTATGCAGTAAATGCGGCATAACATTTTTTTTTACTACAAAAACGTATATTTTATAACAATGGTAGGTCTTATAAAGACCTACCATTGTCTAAAAATATGAAAAATATAAAACTACATGCTGTGTGTTGGCAAGCCAGTGGTCTAAAATGTGTAAAAGTAAAGCTTTTATATATAATGGGTGTATACTGTTAGGAGAAAGGATGTATAAGTATTCACTGGCTAAGGTTAGTGTGCATGTCTGGAAAAAGTCACATGTCTATGGGATTATTGTATGTCCATTTACATGTACTGAAATAACGGCATTTTGGATGTTTTTGGATGCTATAGATGTTTTTGATGTACCTGTCAATGAAGCCATTGTTGTTGGTGCATGATTCTGGCCTGCTAACTCCTAAACAGATGATGTCTTTGACCTCTATCTTCATGTTGGGTTCCTGGCACCTGTCCGACTCATAAAACAGGAGAGACTTCTCCACTGAACACCAATACTTTTGAAAATCTAAAAAAAAAATAATAAAAATAAATAAATAATTAAATAAAAGCAGGACAGAAATGGCAAAACAAAATACTATCCAAGTGCATCTTATAATATAGTGTACAGTATAATCACTGGTGGCTCAGTCTAGTGCTCACCAAGACGTCTGAATACATTTAAATAATATGACTGTCAGTAAAGTTAACCCTGAAAGGCCCTTGTGAAGCATATTCTGCTCCTAAGCCTTTGCCAACTGTTTTGCTTGCCACATTGTCGCCTACCTTCTCTGGTTCTGCGAGATAAAGTCCCTTTGTTCATGGAGCCAGACTTGTAGAGGTAGCCAGAATAAAGGACTGGCTGCATTATCTCATCATACACACTGGAATCTACAACAAACAGAACTGAATGTAGCATTGCAGATTATTACCATTATGGGTTGTATATGCTGATTTTACATAGTAAGAATGGTTAAGGCTTAGTGATTAGTAAAAAAACATTCATACAATGGTACCCCCTCTTTTAATATGATGTTTTTGTGTCAAAACATACTCTGATCACAGTGGGTCTTAGTATTGGGCAAATAAAACCTCAGACAAACAACTTATAACTTTAATTATTTATTTAACCAAAATTAAAACAAAAAGAAAAAACATGTGTGTAATAATAAGTACCCCAATCACTGCTTCCGCAGGATTTAAGAAGGCAAGTCACAGTCAAGTGATGCTAATCATCACCCTTGATTAAATGATCAGCAGCAGGTGTGCAAACCTCTATACTAGCAGAAGTTTTGGTTGTTTGCTGGTGTGGAGCATTCAGATATGTGTCAACATAAGAGGCAAAGACAAAAGCAATGATCTTGAAGAAGCAATTGTTATTGTAGATCAATCTGGAAATCAGTCATAAAACCATTTAAAAAGGATTTGGAGTTTAGTGTTCTACAGTGAGAAAGATTATTCACAAGTGGAAAGCGTTCAAGACAGCTGCCAATCTTCACAAGAATGGACATCCCTGCACATTCACCCAAAGGTCAGACTATGCAATGCACAGAGAAATAGAAAAAGAAAAAAAATTAGAGTAATATCTCAGACTCTATGGGCCTCACTGTGCATGTTAAATATTAAAGTCCATGACAGCATAAAAAGACTGAACAAGTACTTTATGGTTTGTTTGGAAGGGTTTCCAGGAATAAGCAGCTTCTGTCTAAAAAGAACAGGGAATCACAATACAAATACTTACTATGGTATATACTTGATACATTATGGTATCTGAACAAAGCACAAGGCTTCTGGAACTATGTCCTATGGACAGATGAGACCGAAGTGGACTTTAATGCCCAGTGCCATGTTTGGGGAAAAGCAAACAGCATTTCAGCAGAAACACCTCATACCCATAGTCAGGTATGGCAGTGAAGCTGAGATGATTTGGACTTATTTTGTAGCCACATGACTCAATACGTTGTGCACTCAAGTTGACCACAAACTCCTCTGTGTGACAGAGTATTCTAGAGTCAAATATGAAGCCATCTGTCTGACAGCAAAAGCTTGGTCTAAACTGGGTCATGCAACAGGACAATGTCCCGAAGCACACCAGTAAATCTTCATCAGAAGCATGGAAAAATAAAAGAATCAGGGTTTTGGAATGGCCTAGTCAAAAGTCCAGACCGCAACTCGTAATGAAATGCCATGTTGGGACCATAAAAGAGCTGTGCATTTGTGAATGCCTAAAAAACTCAATGAACTGAAGAATGGGCCAAAATTCCACAATGACGTGAGAGATTAATTAAGTCATACAGGAAATGATTCCTTAAGGTTATTGCTGCTAAAGGTGGGTTTACTAGCTATTGAATCGTGGGTGGTACTTAGTATTGTCCATATACTTTTTTCTTTTTGGCTTCATTCTTGTTAAATAAGCAATGGCACGCTGAAAAAGTTATGTTTGTCTGTCTGAGGTTGTATTTGCCTTATACTAAAACCCACTACGATCAGATCATTTTTATGATGTTTTAACATGAAAATACATAGAATTAAAAAAGGGGGGACTCATTTTTTAACTTTATACAATGTTATATTAGTGGTATTATGGTGAATGACAACAAGTGCAGAGTTTGTGGTTATGGTGCAGTAGAAATGCTTTGTGTGTGGAGCAGTGTGTGTTTGTGGGTAAGTAAATTCTGAGAACCTGCGGCCTGAGTGCAAGAGTAATGAGAGAGATGTTTCTCATGTCCATTAGAGTCCGAGAGCCGAGCAGCTTCTGCTTCTGCAAATAACTGAGTGACTGTCTTCAAGAGGTTCTGTTCGGTCACAGCTGTGCACAGTGTCTGCAGAATCAAAAAACAAAATGCATTAATACAAAACATGTTAATTCTTATGAAATTCCACATCCTGTCTCCTAATTTTTCTTCATTTAGCACTGTCCATTTATTAGTCATCTTATAATGCAGTTAAGACCACATCCTCATTTTATTCTGTCCAGACGGCAGTGCCTAAATATGTGAGCTATGGCTGAGCATAATGCAAGTTAGTCAAGGCAATACAATCCATGGTTTTGGATCATATCATACAGTTTTTGGTCATGGATCAGATTTACAGATTAGGCAAAAAAAGGAGGGGAGGGGGAGTATAATTTTGTTCCCCATTTACCACTCATAGAGTTAAAAAAAAAAAAAAAAACACAAAGTATTAGGAAAAAAAGAAAACCTTTTGACATAAAATTTAATGATGTTTTTTTTACAGCAGCTAAAAATATATAAAGAGTAATACAATAATAGAGCATATTGTTGTACAAATGTAACAACTTTTGATTCTTTTGTAAAATATATTTGTAAATTGATTTCAGAAGGCAACTTACAGTGGTGGTTAATACACTGGAGGTCAGTTTATAGTAAATCAATCATTGATAACACAAAACTTGAAGGAAAGCATAAGTAAACTACATTGCTTACTTAACTGAAATTTCATTGCATTGCTAATGTGATGAATGACTAGATTAAGCTAGACATAAATAGATTTGGTGAGACTCTCTTTTTTACTGATAAAAGGTTATGGATAGCTAAAATGTGTATTATAAAGAAGCATTTGTAAATATTGAATAAAGCAAGAGAGCAATTACATGCTGACAGAAGACGTCTGTGACAGAGAAACAGTGTGTTTAGCTTTAAAGCTACACACTTCCCTTATTATATTAGATTTTTTTCCCATTAAAAGTAATGAAGATATTTGAATATGTTGTGAAATATCCTTGATTAAAACAAGTCCAATAATCAAGACCTATTACGCAAAGACATTTAGCATTAATGATAAAACTGTCAGCTCCCTTTTTTCCCCCCAATCATCACTTATAGTGACTGCTTTTTTTCTCACCTTAAGTAATTCTTCCTGTGTGCTAAAGCTGGGGTGTGGGTGGCGGAAACGGCCTTCTCTGTATTTCTGGGTTATGAACTCCCTCCGCTGTTCTGGGGAGGCATCACAGTCCAGTTCATCAGTTGCTGGCAGCCTGGCAGCCCAGAACTCATTGGCTCTGTCATTGCCCAGCATTATGAAGAGCTAAATCATACACATACAAACAAACTTCACTGCACATTCTCAGAATTATATACACAGAATACTTCCTGTATGTGCCTTATCAATTAATATTTTATCTGTTAACAATTCTTAACCTGAATGAAAACTGATCTAATCTCTAGTGAAATACTGTTTAAGTGAGAAGCAAGTATACATGATTGTTGGTGTCATTTAGCAACAATTTTTTAAAAGTCTGGTAAAGTTTCCACAGAGGAAGCATGCCAAGAACTTCAAAGGCTAAGGCCAGTGTCATGACCCGTGTCCACTGCCTGCAACCCCCACCTGAACAATTTCATTGCTCCAAACGCTGGTGTCCAGTTTCAGACTTTGCACTTTGGACACCATTGTGCCCAGTCCTCTGTGCTGGCCTGCAGGCAGAAACAACAAAAGAGTCACTACACCACTTGACACGCTTCATTCACACTGTTTGCCTACAGTGGCTTCCCAATATGCTGCCTCCAAGCCACTTCTTATCTTTAGTGTTTGACACAGAGGACCCAATGGGATGAACAATCTAAAGCTCTTAAAACCAACGTCAATTTTCCAAGCCACTACACTATCTAACCACTGGGTTACAAGATACAACAGCATAATGCCAAAAGGCATCACATTTGCAAATTTGCATTTGCACACAGTCTATTAACCGCACAAGATTGCAAAAGAAATAATAATTAAGACAATCAAGACACAATCATGACAATCATGCCATCAGCTTGACGTACCAGCGCAGTTCTTGCAAATGACCACACAAAGGTTAATAGAGGCCCAGTCGGGATTGATGGCTTTGCAGTCTGCACACACCCTATTGGAGCGGTTAGACCAGATTTTCTCAGCCACCTCGTAATCAGAGAGCGTCTCCGCAATTGACTCCTGTAGAGCTTCCATCCACTCCCGTTTCTCCCGCTCTGATTCAGCCGTGAAGCTGAAGGGACAAGATGGTTAAATACCACTTAAAACCAGTTCACTTTAATGCATGAATTGGGTGAATGCACACTTTGGGCTGAAATACGCTTTAGATACTTATATAACTTTCATTATATTAATCAGTCTCCCAGTCTTGGAGCAATGATCCACCACTGACATTGTGCCTATTTTGGTATCCTTGATGTCAAAATGTGTGTGTTTCTTTCATTTCCATTATTGTTATGACTTATCCTAAGCTATACAAAGATCTACAAAATATTTTTTATATTTAAATTTCTAAATCACAAATTTAATTATTTTGGGCAAAGAATTGCGATCACAATTCTTAAGTAATTCTTTAAGAAACAAAGTGTACATTTATTGATTTGGTAAAACCTGAATGGTACAGCCAGAGGTGTAATAAATGAAAGTGCAATATGAGGTATGACCATATTTCTTTTTCACACCATCAAAGAAGTTCATGTACAGAAACTTAATTAAAAAAACAAATAGTTTAACTTGGCATATCGTGACAAAAGTGAGAGTTTACCCAGCTCCAGTCCTATTGCCATATCTACCAGTTTTACAATAATTGACATACTATCTTGGGCTAGAAAAATGTTAGTAAAAATTTACTAAAGAGGGTTTTTAGCACTGTATATGAGAATGTCAGTGTAGTCTGCCAACCCAGTAAGTCACAGAGCAAATAAGTAAGATACAGTTTGAGGGAGCAAAAATGTAATTTGTGTGCATGCATCATTTAGTAATGATGCCATAGTACAACATTACATTTTACAACTAATTCAAGGTTCACATGTGTGCTGAACCATGTACAGGCTTCGGTATGGATCATGAATCAACTACAGTCTGTAACACAACTAGGTACAAAGTAATGGTGTAGTGGTGTGCAGTTACCTGAAACCCTTGTAAGGAGTTATGAGGTCAAAGCTTTTGTTCTTTCCATCTCGAATTGTAGCACCCCTGGCCTCAATAATAGTGATTCCAATGCCATTTTTAAAACACTGAAAATCAATAAAAAAAAATTAGGCCACTAAAGATTACATAAACGAGGGCACAAAAATCCCCTTTCTACAGCCTTCAAGTAACTCTTTCAGGAAGGAAACAAAATAGAACAGCATGTGCCTTTACTGGGCTAAGCACTGCACTGAAAATGTGATGAATTGTAAATCACCTGCTCATTCTTGTACAGCCAAATCTGCTCAGTTAAAATCGCAGCATAGATTTTTGACTTTATCCCTTTAAGTTCTAAGAAGCCATTCTTCTGACAGTGAGTTCCCGGGCCAAAACGTGGCCGGCCAAACACCATTTGCTCCTTCACCCATTCCTGCAGCACACTGCACCACTTAGTCCTCTGCACTGCGGAGTGTGATGAAAGAGCCCCATACAAAGTATTTGTTAATACAGTACAAAAGGAAACAAACATTAACCTTATCAGCATGCATGTTTCTAAGCCAGTCTTGCTTGACATAAGATTGTGGTGGTGATATAAAAAGAGTTACATGCCCCAAATAGAAGTATGAAAGAGGGATTTCCTGCAATGTGTACACTGGCTATTAGAGGAAAAGGATGACTGACTAGAGGATGACGTGCTTACCTTCATTGTCCGCACGAAAAACAAATGTCCTCTGATTTGTCACAACTTCAAATTTGTTGTCTTTGGCTGCTCTGGCCATTTGTATAGCACCAAGAGGAATGACACCTTTTGGGTATGTGTCCTGGGAAAGACATAGCGAGGAATAAAAACAAACATACATATGAATTGTTTTTTCAGTTAGGGACTTTCCAGGTTATTCAAATGTCACATACTACAACTTTATCCTTAAGCAACATTGTCCAAAATCAGATGAGCTTAATCTTTGAAAACATTTTGAACATATTTTAGACAAAAAAAAATTTTTTATCACAATTATGCAACATACCTTTTCACTTCCATAATACATCAGATTCTTCCCATCAAATTTTACATAGCGCTTCTGGAACACGTAATTCCTAAAACAAATAAACACTTACTTCATCTGGATACAGGCAAATAAAACAAACATGGAAACAACAGGCTATTTTGTGTGGCAACTGTCACAGCAAAAGAATTCAGCAATTTTATGAATGCTAATAAAAATTATGAAGAAAAAAAAGGAAATAAAGGCTTTTGGAAAGATTTATAAGGTCTAGACAAACCGGCAAAAAAGGATGGACAGGAGGCAGAGACAGCCCTCAAGAAGGGGGGAAATACAAAGACAGGAGGAGAGCAGGAGCCCAGACAGGGCATACCCTTGGGGAGAAAGTTTGTCCAACCACCCACTGAGGATGGGTGCAGGCCTCTCAGAGAGTGAGGTGAAACTAGCATATGGGGAGATGAATTGGTCGTCATCCAGTTCACTGGGGTAAAGACTGTGTGGAGGCATAGAGAAGCAGCGTGAGGGATGGGAGGGCTCGCCAACTGTGCTGTATCCTGGGGAGTCACCAGGACTGCCACGAGAATGCCGCTTGAGACTGGATTGGCTCTGATGCCTGGAGAGGCAGCAACAAAAGGCAGATATGTGTAAATAAACTAACTGTAGTTTGTTATTCAACAGAATAAAGAGGGTCCTGGACCAGATAATACATGAGTATCATTACAGTCCAAGTGTTTTTGGTATTGGTCTATACTGATGTCAAGACAAGCAACCTGCAAGGGGCATCGAACCGGGACTTTTGATTGTGGAAAAAAAGAATACAGTTCAAAGAGTAAAAACTTTATTCTTCTGTATAATCATAGTCTACACTAATGCACTTATCCCAACATTTCACTACTGCTTGGATACCATCAAAGTAGAAAGTTTTCTCAGTATGCCGGAGCCATGATCAAGACTGCCTGCTCTACGTCTGAAATGCTGGTCTCACTGGAACTCCTTTAAAGGTCCAAACATGTAGAAAATGCTTGGGGTGAGGTCAAGTCTGTACAGGAGGATGTGGCAATAACTACCAGTTCAGTTCATGTAATCTGCAAATGGTGTTTGTGAATGATTGTGAGTGACAGATACATCTCTTCCACAAGTTGGTTACAAGTGGTGGATTGGGTGTTCTACTCATTATGTTCACGGGAACAACTGCAGTGGGCTCTGTGCCATCTCGGTCAGGATCATCATTCACAGAGTTACAGCCTTTTTTTTTAAATATTTGCACCATTCAAATGTTTTACTGCAGCTAAGAGTCTCATCACTGTACTGTGCTTTAAGTCTTCTGTAAATGTCAATCAGTTTTATGCCTGTTCATGAGAAATTCCATTACAAGTCCCTATTTGTTTTTTCAATGTCCCTCGTACTTTTTTTTTTTTTTTACTATTTACTGCAGAACAGATCATTTTATCTAGCTGTTTGCGGACTGATTTGCTTTGATTGCCATCTTTAGCCATGAAATGATCACTATCACTCTTCATTCGAATTCATATCTTCATGGTATATTTAGATATTAGAATCAGAGCACTATGTATCAGTACAAGTAAAATGTACGTACACAGTATCACACCAATACCAGTATAAATATTAAAGAATCCCTATTCATATTAAGAAGCTGTAATTAATTAAATGTAAATTATTTAAAATGAATTATTTGAAACTGTTATTCTGAGAGTTTATACATTGTCTGGCCAAAAAGGTTTAGATTAATTGAGTAAACAATTAATAGCCTTTGAGTGGATAATTAGTGCAATGATTATTATGTTTTCACTAGCAACAATTCTTTTAAGCCTAGCTAATGCAGTGATTAGCTTCTAATTTCTTAAACTAAAGTGTCAGAAAACGAGGAAGTGGAAAGATGTGGCTCAGAATGGTAAAATTATTAGCCTGCTTCAAGCTAAGAAAACAACTAATGAGATTGTTAAAACTGGCTTAAGATTTGCCCCATTATTAAAACCTAGAATGTTTATACAAGTGGCATCGTTGTTGAAGAAATGTGGCAACCAAGATAGGAGATCACTTAAGCACTTGGTGAAGGAGCACAATAAAAAATAACAGTAGCATAGTAACGTACCTATGAAAATAATAACATAATAACAATAGCATAGTGACATAACCTAAAAAATAATAAAAGCATTTCCACTCACACATAATGCAATGAGGATTGGGTGTGTTGCCACAGGAAAACCATTTGTTAGTAACGATAAACAAAGAACGTTTTCAATTTGCCAAGGAGGATAAAGATTGGATTTTAAAGCAATTGAAAAAGTCATATAGTCAGACATTTAGTTCAGAAGTCCAGATGTCAGAAATTGCGTATATGTCCAAGGGCTGTTCAAAGCTTGTTTGCGTCAATGAAAAGCCAAATTAAGCAAGTTTACAAATTTTTAATTGTGTTTTTTTATTATTATTATTTTGTGCAAGATTTAGTGAAGACATAGCACCAGGTGACCCAAGAATGTTATAAAGGACAATATCAAGAAGAAAACTAAGCCACTTTGAGTTTTGTTTCTAAAGCAACCCGTGCGAATAGGAATCATACATTAAGGTTAGGTGAGGTTTTATGTCTATTAATTTAAAATTGTACTTTGTAAAAAAAGACAAATGTCTTTTCTAAATGTTTTAATTGTTCTTTCTATGCAAAAATATGATTATAGTGCTGTAAACTGGTAATATCTGTAATATTTGTGAGTGGCTGAAATAGATTATCTGCATTGTCCTTATTTTTTATGGAAAAATGCATTTAAATTTTTGCCTTAAGGACTCAACTCTGGAATGGATTACATTACATATGCCAAGGTACCACAGTGCTCTTCTTTGCACTGCATGAAACTCACAAGAAACCTCATTACCTCTGATCATCTCCCAGCTTATTATCTTTGGTTCCAGTCCTATCGCCACTTTTGGGTGATCTTTCATCCTTATTTAAAAAAAAAAAAAAAAAACTGTGTTAAAAAGTAAAACTTAAAAGCATTTGGAATGTTTCAACAGCACTTATTCTCAACACTTACCTCAATATGCTGATTTTGCCATTTGGCACGGAAAGTAGTTTCACAGTATGGACTAATCATTTCAACTTGGTCTTCGGCAGTAGCTATGTTAAACAAAATCGCTAATTATTAATGAACAGTAAATATGCCACATAGATAGACAAGGATAGTTATGCATTTATGATATATTAACTGGACTAGTAAATGTAATGAACTTACCAAATGTTTGTTTAGACAGGTCGGGAGAGGTGTGGTTTAAAGTGCTGTAGACATACAAATGTGAAGGTTAGCAAACCTCAACCCTAATTCATAAAATGACTGCACTGAATAATACATAAATAATTATTTCAACAGTAATGCTGATAAGCCTACCTATTGCTGTCAGTAGATGTGTTGAACTCTTGACGTGGTGGGGGCATAGGTGTAGAGCGGCTCCAGATGGGTGGGGTGCCAGGTAAAGTGCCACTGTAAATTTCATTTGAGACCATCTCTATTCCAGAGCATGGAGGACTAGGAGGAGAACCAGGCACACTGGTAAAAGGAGAACACTGATAACTAGAAGGAGAGTCAGGGAAAGGGGGCAGTGGAGGGGGGCTTTGCTGGGCCTGGCTTGACATGCCACTGACTGGGGATAGGGAAACCCCACGGTTGATCCTTGGGGGTACTGGAGGGATTGGCCCACTAATGTCTGGGAATGACATACTTTTATTTAACTTTTCCGCACTCAAGCTTTGTTTTGGGTCCATCAACATTACACTAGGTGGTTCAGCAGAAGAACCTTCCAGAATAGCAGAATCCTGGAAGGACCTTCTGGAGATCTGTGCTTCCTGTTGTACAGGAAAAGGCGGCTGCTTCACTCTCTGTTTGTTAAAGACAGTTCTAGGTTTTGGAACAGGCTTCATAATCGTAGCACTACGCTCTGAGTGGGAACGTTTCACTAATGCAGACAAATTTGGCTCTAACGAGTTGCGCGGAGCTTCAAAAGATGTGTCCGCTTTTATTTGAGGTGAAAGTCCATCAGGAATCACTTCATGAATAGCCGACTCAGAGTTACAGCGGTCCAATACAGTGTCCTTCCTATGATGCTGGCAGATTAGCTGAATGTGCTCAACCAGTTTGAGGATCCGCTTCCTGTGGCCAGTGGCATTCACTCCAAGTCTGTTGAGAGCAGCATTGTCCACATGACAGAAGTCCCGAGCCAGCAAAAAGCCTGCCTGCCGAAAGTGATTCAAATATTTCTCAAGGTGAATGGAAGCCAACAGGTCTTGTGCATCTGAGGCTGCATCAATTGTTGCCATAGTGTACATGGACTATGGGATTAGCCTGCATGCAAAGCAGCAGAAAGCACTGGCCAAGAAGGGATGAGGATGCCAGCTCCTCATCTAAGAATGGAAACAAAAAGTCGATTAGTGTTTTTGTGCCTTCCTATACACTACCCTCTTTAATTTGTAATAATCTCAGAACTGCTATACATACAATTTTCCTTAATTTGATTGCAGCATATGTTTTAAATATCACTTTTACCCACTTTACCATGCATTATGTTTAATTTGACACAGAGACATTTTTCTTCAGACAGTGAGAGTGCAGCACAATGGCATTTAGATGAGGTCTTTCTTGAAGGCCTCTTAAAACCGCTATATGAATAAGACTGATGTCATCGCTCAAACAAAGAAGCATCTTGTAAATGGCTAGTCTGAGTGGCGCATGTAAGAATATTGCACAAATACAAACCCACGTAAGTACTGAATATCTATTAAATCACAAGTGACATAAACAAGAGGTCTTTGCTCTTTTGTCCTGTGCAGGAACAGAAATGAATGACATGATACATTTTTACAGAAATGCTGTACATTAAAAACATATTAGGGCTTGTATGCAGCTGATTGTCCCTAAAAAGACAATACAGAAGGATAAATCATCAGCTGTGCAGTAAGGAACTGCTTGCTGGTAGTGAAGCTCAAAATCTCATCTTTCTTAAAAAAGAGTTTTTTAAGAAACACATTTGTGTCAAAAGCTTCTTTTTCAGTTGCATTCCTAGAAAATACATTGAAGTAATATTAAATATATATATTTACCTGTCTAATACATATGTCAAACATCAGACTGTATTTCACAGAAATGAACTCAAATACCCTCTTTGTGTTTTGACAAGGTGAGCTCATCCCATAAGTCTACGTGCAATGCATGAGAGATGAGTGGAAGGGAAATGGGGCTTCCTGGCAAAGTCTGTTAATTTTAGAGAGCTTCATACACTCTTTCAAGTCATTTCTGGTTTTAGCTCCTACTATCCTATACTGATGTTAAATTGCTCCTAGGGAATTAAGTAAAGGTTGAAGGCCTGGTAATGTAACATAATTGCAGTAAATATTACTGGGTATCTTTGTAGTATAATATCAAGCAAGGGTGATGAAATTTTCTATAATCACGCAAGCCTAATCATACAGTATAACATAGCATTTTCGAGGAGCATTAAATCTACCCAGGCTATTCGAAAAGAGGTTTTGCTGTGGGTGGGAAAAACTATGTGATGAGGAGGGCATGATTCAAAAAGGCCCCCTCTGCAAACACTTCCTGCAAACAATTTGAATGGGTTCAGCAGTATAGAAAGACACTCTTCTGAGTTCTGTATGCCAAAGGTTGTGGGTGTTTGAGAACACCACCCTCAAAGAATCTCAAGGTTGGACAGGTGGCACAATGCCAACCATGAGCAGGGGAAAAAAAAACAAAGCATGTGCATTCCATCTTAGCCAAGAGGTGGAGTCAGCTACAGTGGTCAAGTTCTCTCTAATCGAAAGGTGGAGGCCTTGAACCCCCATCAGATGCGTCATACTACAAACAAAGGATGTGCATTACTCTTGAATGAATCCCAAATGAAGTTCAAGTTCAGTAAGCCCACATACTCTTTACAAAAAGAGTTACTCCATTACACTTCTCTCCAAAACTTCTGTCAGGACAAAAAGGGAAGATAAGGGCAAAAACAGACTTTATGGGACAGGTTTTTCTGTGCTACTGGATAGTACTGATGTTGAGTGAGAAAGCAGACGGTAAAGGGCTGTTGAAAAGAGCCATGAGTCATATCCTAGGTTTCCTTTGTCTGCACTCTGGACGCTAACCTTTGGCTCTGGAACACTGATATACCGGATCCTGCGCAGAGCAAGCAGGCCGGAAGCTCATGAAGCGAGCAGATAAAGCCTGACCTGGGAAAAGCCACTGCTAGGGTGTTGTCTTATTTCTGTCTTACTAGCAGTGCACAAGTTTCCCTTCTGCAAGTCTGTCATCAGAGGCACATATCAGTTATACATGTGATGCCCTTTTCATGTGAAATACATTACAGACTGAGAAACATGCTTCAGGATTGAAGTGAGACCCGATACATCTCAGTAATGAACTGCCTAAAGGAATTTATCCAGATCAAAAGTGGTTAGGTGCAAAGGTTCTTAGTTGCCGAGAAGGTCTGATGACTTACAGCCGCTAGAGCGTGAACCAGACAGTCACATGGTTTACTGTTTTGTCCATTCACCAAACCTTGACCACATCATACAGCTGATTCACTGCCCAGGCCTGTTAGTATTAGGCTGGATTGTATCCATCCGTCAACTGAAATCTCTCCTTCATACAAAGGCACTGGAAAATGTTATTGAGGTGCAGACCACCAGTGCTTTGGTTATATAAAAAAAAATAAAAATAAAAAAAATAAAAACAACTTGACATCACTAAAACCCAAAACCACAACTTCTGCCTGGAGAGCATGATACTGTACACAGTTCTTTGCATCTGCTCAATGCTTAGATGTCATATTAAAAGATATAGGGTATAAAAGCTGGTGTAGTGCATAGTGTTCATTTAATACAGAGCAAATTAATGCTGTCTAGTTGCCGCACATCTATTGTCCATATGTAGAAATACATTTTAGTGCGGACATTTTAGAATTATTTAAGATTGCAGGAGGTTTCCAACAATCATAAATAACTTCTACATAAAACTGTGTACACTATATAAATATATGAACAGTGCGATATGTTAATGTAGATATAGCAGACTTAAAATGGCCATTCTTAGACAGACAGCCAACAGGGAACAAAAGGGAAGGCCCATTCAGAAAAACGGAAAGAATACTCTGACCTACTGGTGAAAGTAAACATAACTCCACATATCAGATAAATATATATAAAAGCTCACATGACAACAATCCAACAGCATTAACCTTATTTCTGGCATTCTACCCCACCATCCTCACACCGCCCACCGAGACCTTTCCGTGTAACGGCCGTAAACACAGAATCCCATTTGATATTTTGATTTACTAGAGGATAAACACTTAAATTGGATCCTGATGAAACATTCTCCTCTTGACCCACCCATATTTATCTTAACATGCAATCTGTTTTTTTTCTTAGCATTGTGGAAAACACAGGATACAGCTGTCCCTCAAAGAGACCAAGCCCGTCCTTTCCAGCTACACTGAAAGGGAGATAACACCCACATGTGCAACTACATTGGGAATCAACACACCCTAACACTATAAAGCGAGCATGACACCTTAAAATGTGTTATAATAGGAAACCAGACAAGTCCTAGAAAAAAAGAAAAAAAAAGAACAATGGACCCATGTTATTAAAACAAAAAAAGCAACAGAAAGCTCAAATCAGGAACATTACAAGGTATTGCTATGTGCAAGCCAGCTTCACACATGTCCCATGGCAAAATGTTTGATGCTGTTTTCAGTTTAAAATATTTTAAAATAAAATAAAATCTATTAAACCTAAACAGGCATGAAGTGTTAATAGAAACTGCTGCATGTAACACTGAACGAACGCTTAACACTGTCACACTTTTTTCTTTAATCGGACCTGCTATTTACACGATGTTGAGCAATGTTTGTGCGAAATAATTTGTGACAGAGGAAATGTAGAAAGCCCCCATGCTTCACACCAGTCACCACTGTTTTGCAAATTAAAGCCACTGTACAATACTTAAGAGCCTTTTCCTGAGACATGGGACTCGACTCACTGAAATCCGTTGCTACAGTATGTCTACATGCCTCCAAACACAGATTCTTCCTTTTTCTATGCAGTCTACACATCTGCTTACAAAATAGCATCTTATCATAGCGCAGCACATGAGCAGTGAAATAATTTGCATATGAATGATAATGTTATCTTCAGTTAAATGGCAATGCTTGAAATTAAAGAGCTGAGTAGAAATTCTATAATCTGGAATGTTTATTAAATTGATATTAAAGGAGCATTAGTTTTACCTGGGATTTTATTTCGGGGCAATGAGAAACATGCACACTGCACTACTGACTCTGTAATAACTTGCCTTAATAAAAGAGTGAATTTAATTCCTGTGAGATATTTCCAAAACTTAAAAAACTTTTCTAAACAAATGCTTGAATTACAAAGAGTTATCCTTCTAGCCAAAACATCTTAATGCTTGTGTGTTAAGTCTTAGAAACAACCAGGATAAAATAAAATTTTAAAAAGTGAAAAAAATTTAAATAAATAAAATAGTGTGTCTGTTATGCTCCCTTTAGAGGTACGCATGACTGAATGAATAAAAAGGTATTCTGATCACCATCTACAGTATCATCAGGGGTGTGGTCTCTTCTTGGATGATAATGAGGACTTTCTAAATTGTTTAATGAGATTTTTTTCACTGGACACTTCAGACCAGGAGTGTCATCCCACTGGGGTTTGGGGAAATTGAGGATTAGTTATGGGGTCAAGGCTTCATCTACTTAAAAAAATATATTTGCACATTCTTTTGGTAATAGTTTTACTTTACATTTTAAAAGATGCCATTAAATTTGAACTAGAATATCTTTTAAAATGGATGTCCTTCAGCAACTTAGCAGACACTACATGAACAGTAATGCATGATTTTAAGCAAACGTTTGATCATAAAGTATCAAAGTACAAAGTAATTATAAGTTATTAAGTAAATAACCCAAACCATCCCAAGACTAATGATTCCTTTATCTTGTCTGGGACTGTTTATGTGCTTGTTTTATTTAATTTATTATTAAATATTCATATCATCTTCTGCTAATGATATTATTCCCATAACTGCAGAGATATTTATCTACCACAGCAAGACTACTGTGTTTATACAAAATGTTTTGTCACAGTTCTAACTGGGAACACGTAGGTCTTTTAGATTGTGGTGATGCTACTTTGCAGCAAACCTCACAAACCACTTGGTAACAACATACTCTTCAGTATTTCAGTGACAGACAGACATGAGACATTCTCTTCCTGTGTTTTAACAATGAGTCAAGCTCACATGCTACACATGGCATACACTATATAACCTGAAGCTGCTGCCTTGTCAGTGCTGAAGTAACCAAAAGAAGAAAAACATCCATAAACACCTTCCTCTTGCACATCCTATTCAAACATCGCAGGGCTTCCAGAGGGAACAATTAGTGGAAGCTGTAGAGTCCAAAGCCGTTGCTGAAACGGAGAACTGAAGGAGGCGTTAGGGATGCAGGGTGCTGGGGGGTGTGTGTATGAATAACAGTGAAGCACTATTGTGCGACACAATATGTCATTGTTCAGATCCGGCCAAAGCAGCGCTGCTGAGATGACAGAACACACTTGTGTGTGGTAACGTGCTTGCCTTTTGCTCAGCAATGTAATACTAAACGTTAGACTGAACTGTATATATACAGAAGATCCTGCTAGCATTTTGCTAAAACAGAAGACAAATGTATGCATCAAATTCCACAAAATAACCTGAAGTGTGATTTTGACACAAGCACCAAATGCACAAAAATTTCTATGAGCATCTTCACTGTTGAATAATCAAATAGTCAAGGTTTAAAGCACAAGTTTCTTTTTAACATCTGAGTGAAATAAAATCAACAGAGGGATATAAATAGACACTGTGGAATGCAACCTAATTAAGTAAATATGTTCAACCTACATAATGCTTACAGGAATTATGAGAACTCATATTTCCAACATCATAAGAAATTTCCAAAATCATGAACAAAATCTTAAACCTATTCCTGTTTTGATGTTACAAATAAATAAATAAAAAATTCCCCAAAGCCAGATACAAAATGTCCTAGATAACATGTCTACTTGCCTTTGTTTCTCTTACTGGAAAAAGGAACAAGCTTTTTAACCTTACTTTTTAATTATTAAGATGATTAAATATTCATTGCAGCTCCAGTGTCTACCTTCTGTTCACACACTAACACTAATGACTAAAGGATATCACAAGCTAAACAGAATTACAAGCCATTTCATATGATTATATAATGCTGTTTAAACAGTACTGTGTTGACAGGAAGGGAAAAAAAACAGTTCCTAAAAATAATAGCTTGGGAAGATTTTTTTTTACAGGACACTTCAGACCAGGAGTGTCATCCCACTGGGGTTTAGGGAAATTGAGGATCAGTTATGGGTTCAAGGCTTCATCTACTTAAAAAAAATATTTGCGCATTCTTTTGGTAATAGTTTTGCTTTCAATTTTAAAAGATGCCATTAAATGCTTTGAACTAGAATATCTTTTAAAATGGATGGCCTTCAGCAACTTAGCAGACACTACATAAAAATTTATGCATGATTTTAAGCCAACATTTGATCATAAAGAACCAAAGTACAAAGTGATAGATAGATAGATAATCAAACTGCAGTTTAAACAATACTGTACCCCTTAATTATGTGAACTTTGTGTAGCCCCTATTGAATGGCTCTTTATATGACAATATCATGGCAGGATAAAAAAAGGGAAATAGTTTTAATTGTATTTATTTATTTATTTTAAAATCACTCTTCCCTTATTTCTTTAAAACAAGTTCCTTAATCAAATAAAAGAAGTAATTACTGATTGTAGTAGTTCATAATTAATTAACATTAAATTTAAAGGAAACAGGTTTAAACTTTTCTTTCTCCTTGCTCCTGACTCAAAACTCATTCCTGACATTTAGAATATAAAACATCTGTCAACCTGAATACAAGATTAAATGGTATAGATGATGTGTGAGTGAGTGAACATCTGTCAAAGTACATTTGAATTAGCCTATGTTTTTTTAAGTGGACTAAAATGATTGTGTTGTACAGTATCATGTTTTTTTTTTTTTTTTACTATTTGTTTATCAATACATCTTCAGTAACCCCTTTGGGTCGACCTTTTGGGAACAAGATGCATGAGGTTGGAATACACCTTGGAAGACCAGTTCAATGCAATTCACTGTGCAGACACAAACATACTCATTCACACCTAGGGACAATTTTGCATAGCCACCTATAGAAATGTTTTTTAAAGATGGGAGAAAACCAAAGAACCTGGAGGAAACGCACACAGGCACAAGAAGAAACTCGGGCCTTCAGCTCTAACCTGCCAATGCTATGTACAATAAGTTATATATTACATAGTTTTTCTCTTATATTATTAGTAAAAACCTCAAAGCATTTTAATAGCAATGCATTCAAGAGTTATATTATGTTGTTACATAGTGGGCCTCTGATGGGTCTTACCCTGGGCTACAGCCCTGATAGCCTGTGGTTTAATGTCCCCTTGTTCATATCTACCTACAAAAAATATATATTTTAATTTTAGCAGTTGAAATTTGTCTATTATCTAGTTAGCTTGTTGATGAACACGGTTCAACTGCATATTGATATTTACTGTTGTCTTAATAAGGGCATGGTTTGTTCTTTTATGGAGGGTGTCCCAAAGTCTCCATATGGAAGGGAAATGAGCACATTTTAGCAAATGAATCTTTATATACAAAACATCCTCTATGTGATTGGCATTTCTCAAACTGAGTCATCTCTCCCACTCATGATGAACTCATATGAACACATCTGGTGTTATGAATCATGAACGTAACTGCTAAATTATGTCAATGTCACCTATGCATTGAGACGTTTGGGACAATTTTGTTATTCTACATACGAAATTTGTGACGGTTTATTATTACATACATCATCTATACCTCTTATCCTGTCTCCTGGAGCCTAGCCCAGGAGACTTTAGGCATGAGGCAGGTTACACCCTGGACAGGGTGCCAGTCCATGTCAGGGGACACACTAAGGGCAATTTGGGAATGCCAGTTAACCTAATCTGCTTGTCTTTGGACTATGGGAGGAATCCAGAGTACCTGGAGAAAAGCCACAGGGAGAACATGCAATTTTCACCCACACAAACTCAGGGAATTGAACCCTCGACCCTGGAAGTGCAAGTCTACAGTGCTAACCACTACGCCACCATGCCACATTTAGTCCTTTATGTAAGATTGTTTGTTGGCATTGCCTGTATTGGTAAACTTAAACACTAATAGCCTTAGACCACCTTATTAGGTTATACCATTACACTATAATTTCATCTGAACCCACTATAGATCAAGTGCCTTGCAACATATTCGTAAGAAACAGGTTCTCAAACAGGAATTCATTGAAACCACTAAAACCTCAGTTGAAGTTAAAGACTTCACAAATAACTTGTCAAAACACATGGTTTATGAATCTGTCAACACAGCATGACCGGCAACCAAACCCTCGACTGCAAAGACTGATAATTATTTCACGAAAAATTAAACACTGACTTCTAATGAACCAGACTGAATGTTTTAAAATCCCACAAATTGGACAATATTAAACAAAGAAGACGCTTCCACTGTGTACATTTAAAGGCAAAACTGTGCGTGTTCCAGGAACGCACCCTGACACAAACTCTTGTTGTGACATGTCACAAACACAGCATTCAAACATAAGTCAAGATGACAAATAATGATTAGGATTCCTTGAGCTAAAGTTTGAAAGTGTGTGTGTCTTCCCCCCACTGAGACCAACACATCAGTCCGTTCGACACAGACCCTTATCATGGGGGAAACGTCGAGGTGATCCATTGTGAGTCGTATCTCAGCAGGATCTGAAAACATTCTTCGTCCCTCGGTTCCCACTCTGTGCTGTGGGAGAATTACACACCAAACTGTACACCAAGAGGCAGTCTAGCCAACAGTATTTACTCTGCATTTGTAATGCGCTCTATGCTTTTTTTTCTTTCTTTCTTTCTTTCTTTTTTAAGTGCAGGAACTAAACAGTAACTTGCATTTCAAGATAAAGTGTATTATAAATGATTATCACCCAGACAGTGTTTATATACTGAGCAATGACTTATAAAATAAGTCTCTTGAAAGTATTGGTGCATTTTCAAGAATAAGAAATGTGCATAAAGATTAAGATGTGCAACATATATAGGTTAAGTTGATTTTGGCCTGAGTGGAGATCATTGTGCTTTTAATCTGTTTCAATAGATTTTCAGGCAGTAACTTACAGCAACTAAATAGAAAACATTCCAGTCTTTATTGCAATTCTCAGAACTATTTCTAATCATTTGCACAATTAATATTAGTCATAAAACTTTCAGATAAAGCCCATATTTATGCTACTAGCGTGAGAAAATCTCAGATTTCAAGTACAGGAACAGTTGCTTTTTATTAAACGCTCACGCGCGTAACACTATCAAAACAGCCGCCTCACTAAGCCCGAGTTATCTCTCTATTTCTCCTGTTGTCATTTGAAAAGTAGCTCCCGGACAGTCGCTTCATCTTCCTTACCTTATTTTCTGTACCCGGTTTACATTTTCAGAACTGAGCTTGTGTAGAGCGTGACAAAATCCAGTAAGTAAAGTCGCTCTGCAGAAAGAAATATCACGTAAAGTCGGTTGCTGTTCCTCAAACTCAGTGTCACTGAGGGGACGAGTCGCTGTTAACGCGCACGCTCCAGAGCGAACCGCGCATGCGCATGCATCTCACCATCCACAACAGCTAGCACAATTAATACGGTCATAAGCCTGGAATGTTCTTGTCGTTAGATTTATACCTTATGATATGATATATATCTATACCTTATCATATAAAGTTCTTAATACTGATATAAAGGGTTTGTGTTAAAATAAGGATTTCATGTGTTTCTGTGTAGTTTGGTGACCAGACATTAAAGGGAAAACTCCACCCTAAAACACATTCCATCCATCCAGGAACTTCTGTACTCCAACTAGGGACTGTGGAGGCCAATGGTGACCATTGTATTTATTCCCATTTATATGACTGTGGTAGGACCTCTACACTACAGACAATCTGGGAACGCATATTAGCCTAATCTTAATATCTTTAGACTGCGGGAGGAAACCGGAGTACCCGGATCTTGTGTACAGGGTCGCAGGGGGCCTGGAGCCTATCCCAGAAGGCTTAGGACACAAGGCAGGATACACCCTAGACAGGGAACCAATCCATTGCAGTGCACACTCAGACACACACTCACACGTGCATTCACACACAACGGGCAATCTGGGAATGCCAGTTAGCTTAATCTGCATGTCTTTGGACTGTAGGGGGAAACCGGAATACCTAAAGGAAACCCACAAAGCACAGGAAGAACACACCCCAAGGCAAAAATCGAATCCACACCCTAGAGGTGCAAGGTGACAGGGCTAACCACTAAGCCCCTACCACCCAAAACACATTAAATATGTTAACATTGAAATATTTGTGATCTCCTTCTGCTTAGAAATCTTGTGCTAATTTAATGGTTGTTTTTTTTTTTTCTTTAAAAAGTCAGTGGTTGTCAGCTTTACTGAGTGAAACTGCACATATTTGATTGATCTTTGGTTCAGGCTTATCCCACTTGGTGCAAACTCCTCCAATATCAGCACCAATGTAAGAACTTATCTTATCTCAACACTGCTGTCACTTTCATTGAAGCTGCACAATTTGGTCATCCATCAAACTAAATGGTGATTTCCAACCAAAATTGTGAATTTAGCTGATCATAATTTGGTAAAATAACAGTAACCATCCATCCATGTAGGAACATCTGTAGTCCAACTAGGGACCATGGAGGCCAATGTGGACCACTGTGTTTATTTTTAAAGGTAACAAGATAAAGTATTTTATCTTAAGCTAGAGATAATCCTCAGGTTTTGCTGTAAGCCCCTAAAATTTAATTGTAAAGGGTCATTTACCTTTATTTACTTACCATCTTTCAGTGATATGCAATGCCATATTAAAATGAAATTGTGAACACAAAAGTTAGACTCAAACTTTCAGAATGCAATGCATCTATACGACAGTACTGTAGTGCTTAGTTTAAGTGGCAACTCAACTTGTTAGGAGTCCACAAGTTGACAAGCACTTTGACATCTACAATAGTACTAATATATTCATCAGATTGTACAGGTGATTAGGTGGAGAAGCTAGACAGACTAAAAGAGTACAGCGCAGCTGCAACAGTCTCTTTAGTTGAAGGTAAAGCAAGGGCTAAATTCCACTGACACCACTGTCATCATGGAGTTAAATGGCATTGTGAGCATCATAGGAAAACATTTATGGCCAATAGAGCATACAGGTGAAAATGGACCAACATGTTGATAAAAGACTTTTATATGAATAACTCGATTTCGTTACAAAATAAGTCTTGGATGCAAGTGAAGATCATATCTTAATTATAAAAGTTATCTTACGCATAATTTAGTTTTTCTGTTTTTAAGAGTCTTATCTGCCATTTTTGGCCTGAAATAAATATTGAGTTTTAAAATAACAAAATGTACATGTTACTATAGTCTAAAAATGTGTAATTATTATTATTATTATTATTATTATTATTATTATTATTATTATTATAATACATTGTTTGGATTACATTTAAATTAAGTGTTTTATTTTGGTCTGTAGTTTGAGATTCTGATTCTAATTCTGATGCATACTGCATACATGTATCACTACCAGAAACCACTCTGGTGCAAAAAGTAGCATATTGAAATAATTTCCATTAACCCATAATGTTAGATACTATGTAGTAGGACAATCTGGAGTTAAAAGATTATGTCCTAATTTGACATTCCATAAATTATGCCTGTAGTAGTCTGGTTCTCTAAAAATTTTGCAACACAGTTAAACAGTATCATTTGGTAAGCTGTTCATTTTTAAATTTTACATTTTGCAAAGGTAGACTGGAAATTTAAAAAAAAAAATTCACATTCCACAAATTTGACTTTATGACAACAGTGAGAAGTGTCGCAGTGCATTTTATATACACATATGCATTAATTCCATTACATACAGTATAATAGGATGTGAAGAAACCCATAAATGCTGTACAAGTAACAGGAGTGTGCTGTGAGAAACCAGTGAGGCCTGACTTGTGGAGTTTCCTTCCCTGCAGAACAATCTGACTGATGAAGGCAGGAACTGCTCCAAATGGGAAGCAGGAAGTATCAGAGACAATGGGGAGTTTGAGGAGTGGTGGCCAGCTGTAAGCTTTTGGATGGAAAAAGACTGGAGGCAGGCACAGACCTCCCTTTCTTGCCAAATGGAGGGGGGGAAAAGCTAATTCTTTTTATGTTAACATTTCACACTTATTTCAAAGTACTAGACCCTCTCAAATACATTCATTGATACAAATCAAATAGTAATCACAATGGCTTTTTTTTTGGTCAAATAGCTAAAATCAGCCTGCAAGACTGGCTCAAATTAAAGTAACTTCAAAGTTTAAAACCTCTTCAACAGATCAGCAACCAAACCATACTTTATGAAAATTAATATTTTATATAAATATATATAAATCAAGAATGAGTTCATTAGAGGGACAACCTATTTTAGATGTTTTGAAGATAAAGGCCAGATTGAGGTGGTTTGGACATGTTCATAGGAGAGATAGGGAATATACCGGTAGGAGGATGCAGAGATTGGAACTGCCAGACAGAAGGTCTAGAGGAAGACCAATGTGGAGATTTATACAGTAGAGGAAGTTATTTGGTGTGAGAGAAGAGGATGCAGAGGATAGAGATAGATGGAGGCAGATGATTTGCTTTGGCAATCCCTTAAAGGGAACAGCTGAAAGACAAAGAAGAAGATTATATATAAAACAGAAATCATGTTTGTGGCTTTGTGTTTGTACAGGTAGTTAGTCACAGGCAGGTCGTCGCGGGCATTCCTCACAGAAATAACAGTAGGAAGTGTCATCAACTTTTATGTCATGCTGTGAATGTCTCATAGGTGTTCCTCACCGAATGATGCAGTAGGCAGCGTCCTCACTGAACGCAACAGTAGACAGCGTTGTCTACTGTTGTCAACGACAGGCAGGAATAGGGGCTACAGCAATCTAGCTCTAGTAATAAAATAAATTAATTGTCTAACTAGAACTCTTCATTCATAAGTCTTATAGAAAGCACGTATGCTCTAATTTGCCATCAAACAAACAATCTGACAGAACAAATACTTGGATGCAAAAAAAAAAAAATAATAATAATAAATCACTCCAAAATTACAAGATAACGATGTTTATTCATAAATGAATAGGGAAAAGTGACCAGAGAGATATAAATACATACAATGAAATTTCAAGAAAGGTAGACAGCACTGTTTTGTTTTTGTTTAGTTTTTTTAAACAACTCCTGAGATCATATTGATGCATAGGTAGATATTGAAGTGAAAATCCCTGCAGCCAGCCACAGAGTTCCGGAGAACTCTCACTTCCTACAGGTAGAGCACCCTGGAAATGAGACTGTAAATGCCCAGATGAAACCTTTATTGGAAGTGGTACATTAGCTTCACAATTGTTGATTTGAGTAATACCAGAGAAAGAGAGAAAAAAGAGTTTAGAAAAAAACAGTCCAACACTACAAAACTGATGCTCACTCACAGAAGAGAGAACTGAGAAAGCATTACATCTCTAGGCCAAAGTTTTAAACTTTACCTGCAATAATGTGTAGATTTGTTTTGTGTTTATGCATAAATGTATGAGAGCTCATTTTGAATAAAATCATCAAACTTGTAATGATGTGCAATTCTATTAAGTTGGGACTGGTAGTGCAATCACAATCATTAATATGTCAAAAAACCTTGAAAGGAGCACCATTATGGTCCTCAACAATGCATAGCAAATCATGCATCAGATGCAGCTGAAAACTAATAAGTCATACTCTGCAGAACTACCAGTCTAACTCGACACACACACAAAACACACATACAGTACACACACTCTCATGTGAAAGAAGAATCTGAAGGTTTAGGTCTCCTCATCATCGCTGTGGTGCTGGATCTTATCCTCGTTCAAACCACTCTCGTCAATGTTCTCCAGGGAATCAGCTCTCTGCACAGTGAGCTCTGAAGCACTCATGCACGGCAGCGTGTTTTGCTCTGGATACATCCACGGCTTCAGGTTAGGGTCATGTTTCCGCTTCCACTCAGGGTATTTCAGGCACGCTTTGTAGATCTTTCTCATGGCCTATGAAACACCAAAAATGTCTGTTTCTCAAAAAAATACTGGCAGAATTACATTTTTCTTAGTCACTAATGTCACTGAAAGTCTTATATTCAAAAAGTTTAAGACTAAACCAGTATGACTGATGCTGAATTTAACCATAACTACAAGTGCATACCAATTTTTTTTGTATGGATCACTTAAATAAAAAGATGGTTAACACTAACAAGCACTTACACCAAGGCCATATGTATGCATTCCTGCTACATTCTTTCTGTTACAGCACACAACACATGGAAATTATTTCCCACCAATTGTTTTGGCACCTGGTAATAATATAAACTTATTTAAATCCCAATATACAAGGGGTGTTCAATATAAACCAGGACGTCTGATTGTGCAGATTAACAGAACACAGTTATGAGAAAATTCCTTCATTTCTTTATATAACTGATTCCCAGCCAAAGCCCAAATCCCAACTTCTTGATGCAGTGCCGGTCCCAAGTGTCAGGAAGGGCATCCGGCATAAAACCTGTGCCAATTGTTGTGCGGATCAGTTCTTCGACTGTTGCGACCCCTCAGTTGTTGTTAGTCGAAAGATCAACAACAACATTTCTCTATATAGTCCCCAGCTACACTAATGCACTTATCCCAGCATATTACTAGTGCTTGGATACCATCAAGGTTCGCAATGTGCTAGACCAATAATGGGGCTGCTTGTTTCATCTAGAGATCATCTAGAGTCTGCATCTAGAGAACTCCTTTAATGACCCAAATATGTGTATATGGCTTGGAGTAAGGTCAGGGCTATACCAGAGATGTGGCAGGTGTGGCTCCCGTCAAGGGGTCGCCACAGCGGACAATCTGATCCACACACAACTTTGGCACAGGTTTTTACACCGGATGCTATTCCTGATGCATCCCTCCCATTTTTATTCGAGCTTGGGATCAACACTGCATGCAGTGACTGGGTAGTATGGGGGTGTGGTAACCGACAGCGGGGCTCTGACCCCGATCCTCAGATCCCCAAACCAACAACCTAGAGCCTTAGCCGCCTAATAATAATAATAATAATAAATATAATAATAATAATAATTATTATTATTATTATACCAAGAATAAAGTGCAAGTCATGATTATTGCAGGATGGGGAAATATGGTTCCTTTAAATGTTAAATAAGCCAATATTTTCAGATTAAGGTGTTTTTAAAGAACATAGCAATATATATTAAGCTTTAAATGAGCACACATATTTTATTCATTATTTTATTTGGTTTAATTTGATCCTGCTAAATTTTTCTTAAAGTAGTTTATAAGACAACTTAAAAAATGGTGTGAAAATGTAGCTTCAATATTTTGCTTATTTTAATATTTATATACCCTAATTTGTCATTTTTATCAGAACTGGATTGCAAGCTTTACATAAAATAAATAAAAACAATGAAAAACCCAAAAAATGACAGTGATGTGGTTGTGGCTCGTGACCAGCAGATGACAGTAGAGGACCATACAGACCAGTTACTGAACGCTTACTGCCCATTCACTCCTGCAGACTTATGGTTCTTACATAATAAAGAACCGTTTTCCCATTTTATAAGTACCAGCTTGTTTAATGCTCCATTCAAACTTAATTTGTTATTCTACGAAACTCTCCGAGTACAAAGGCATGAAATTATGTTAATCAAAATAGTCTTACCTTAGGCCCCACAAATTGAGAGACTCTATTCACTACCCATTTAGGTAAGGAACCTGGAAGTGTAAACAAAAACATTTCAGGTAATGCCATTCATATTACGCTGTCTGTTCAGCCTAGCCTATACAGTCCTCTCCGAAAGTATTGTATCAGACATTTCAGCCAAGGAAAACAGCAGCAGAAACGTTGTGCAAGCTATGAAGAAAAACCCAGCAACAACAATCAGTGACAGAACCAACAACTTCCAAAGGCCAGGGGTGAAAGTATCACAATCCTTCATTTGAAGAAGACTTCAAAGCAGATCTGTAAAGGCCACACCACAAATTACAAACCGCTCATCAGCAGTAAGAATCGGGAGGCCAGATTGGAATTTGCAAAGAAATATAGGAGATGAGCCACAAAAGTTCTGGAACAAAGACTAACCGCTACCAAAGTAAGAAAAGGCCAAAGTGTGAAAGAAGAAAGAATCTGCTCATGGGTCCAAAACATACAAGCAAAGTGGAGGTGGCTTGGGCTTGTGTGGCTGCTTCTGGAAAGGGTTCGCTAATCTTTATTGATGATGTAACTCTTGATGGGAATAACTGAATTCATTCAGAAACAATCTGTCTGCCAACGTACAGAGAAATGCATCCAATCTAATCAGGGGGAACTTTTTTTGAAATGTGGAAGGTTTTAAACTGACTAAGTCAATCTGCAGACCATAATCCAACCTGAACCTTCATGCATACACACCAACCTAAAGATCAGCTGAAACAAGCATGAAAAGCATCAGACAAGAACACTGCAACAGTTTGGTGATGTCAGTGTGTCACTGGCTTGATTACTGTAAGCAAACCATATTATGCAACCAAATATTAAGGTTCGGTTACTTTAGGACTATTTGTTCACCTAAAACTTGGGTGGTCTGCCACCATTTGAACACATCAACATATATAAATCTCAGGAAAATGAAAGTTGAAATTATAATCTATTGTATCATTTGTAGTTTATCTCAAACCCACCACATTTAGTCTACAGCAAAAACAAAAGATTTGGCCTTGCTGCTCCAATATTTTCCAAGGAGACTGTATACTGTATGCCTTGGCCCAAGACAACACTGTTTACACAATCTCTTCTTCGTGTATTATGTAAACTTGAAAAGTGCAAGTAAAGCACAAGGCTAGAGTATGTAACGTATTTATAGTGTGCACACACAATGTTTGTCAGGAACCTTAATCAGTAAAGGTTATGCAAACAGAAGAATATGCTGCTTCAACATTAAACATTTATAAACTCTTCTACTCGGTTATGGTGGTTTACATATTAATAATTTCATGCATGGAAATGCAAGGCTCCACACTTTCAATTAGATAATATACAGGTAAAAGAAAAAGAAAAGAAAAAAGAAACAAACACTCACCTCTTGGATCTACTTGTGTTAAGTAGTAAAGAGTGCAGCTGTTTGCACCACTGCGCTGGATCAAGTATCCGGTGAGTAAAGACACAGCTCTGACATAGTCTTTCTTCGGTGGGTATTGCTGAAAGGGGTCGGGAAAAGCTTAAGATTACTGAATATTGCTTTTCAATCAAAAATCTAATTAACAATTACACCACGGGAGATTATGTCCAGCATGTTTAATTTAACCTGGTTGCATAATTTATTAGTGTGACAACTTTGTCCAAGGACAAAAACCACAAAGAAGAAAAAAATGTTCCCAGGACGTGAGCCAGGTAATTATTCATTAAGTCACAGCGCTCGGGTCACCCGAGTATTTACTCAATAGCTTCGAGTTTTCCCACTGGACGAAGCTTCTTCTGTTTCAGTCTGCTGTAGCTCTAGACAGCTGTTCTACATGCCAGCTTACACAATGCACAGTACTGTGTCTCTAGTTCTGCCAAAACCACTTATAAAGTGGGAACATCTGCACTGCTCCCAGACTAGACTGGAGGACGTTCAGACGTACCGGGTGTTTGACTGAGTAGTTGATTATCAAGTAGTCGTTGCCAAGAGGAAGCCATGAACGCATGGTGACAAAATCCCTGTTCTTCAGTGGACTCGGGCATTTCCCTTTAAACAGAAAAAAAGACCTTCGTTAATGTTATACTGAAAGATCAGTTAAGATTACCCGTGGCATAGGAATTAGACTATTGACACTAAAACCAGAGTTAAAATGAGCACGCCCTAAATGCCTTTTAAAACTGTCTGTTGGTGCCATTTTCAACTGAATTACACAACTGCATGTTACTACAAGACCCTCAAAGTGTTTCAAGAGTACAATCAATTTATATTTCTTCTCAAGGACAGAATAATATGATAAACTATGTTATAAATGTCTTAGTGAGCAACAGTGCAAGCAAATTCTGAACAGGAGTAAATAGTTGAGTAAAAAGAAAAGTGAACATGGTGGTGACTCACAAGAGTAATATCCTACATCTGCGTTGACTGTCAGTCTTGCAATATCAAATGTGTCGATCATGTTGGTGTCCCATTTCTTCCGGTAGCTTGTGTCATGCAAGACATCGTACAGAGTGTCTGCACTGACATCCTTGCACACAATACTCATCTGAAAAGAATAAAAAGCAGAAATGTTTTCAGAGGTTTGCATACAGAACCTGCTGTTTTTTTTTTTTTTGGCCTTCCCTCTGTTGTGTATAATTCCTGAATTTGAGCCATACATCTGTGATTGTTAACTAATGATTCCAATGAATTGCAGCTTTCCAGTGAACTGTGTCATAATGTGAACCAGTGATACCAAGGGACAGGCATAGATGTCTAGTATGAGCCAAGCAAAACCAACACTCACCTCTATTATTCTTTCACTCTGTTACTGAAGGTCTGTCAGTCATGTAAGACTTTAAGAGTGTGGAGTGCAATGTGATCAGATATTTTATGAGCCTGGAAGGCAAGTAACCATGTAACCCAATCGACTCTACCCCTAACATCAGGTAAATAATTCATTCAACAACCCCTCTCGAACCCTGGCATGAGCAGGCCCTCCCCATTTCCACTGGCTTCCACAACAAGCTCTATTTGCTCTATATGAATGAAATGTCGTCAAAGCCTTCAGCAGCTCAATTATTCATGGTGAGGAGCACTTCTGCGCTCCGGAAAGTTGAATGAATTATTAAAAGGGATCCATCATCTTTTAATTTTTACTTCTTTTTTTTTTTCAGTGCTCGTGCCACTCCAGGTGAGAGCCGCTGCATCGACTGTGACTCTCCGAGGGCAAACTGCCATCATCAGAGAGGTCAGCCACCATGCAAGTCCAAAAAAAAAAAGTCTGACTCGGGTAAACCAGCAGGAGGGAATCAGGTTTCCTCATCCGAGCCTGCCGTTACCACGGTTTTCCACTCTTAATTTTTCAGCGTGGCTCATGGGTACAGGCTGGCTCTGCGAAATGAGCCTTTCATCTGTGATAATGTGGCACAAGCTTAAATCAGTCGAGTCCGACCTGTTTGCGCATGTATGCACTGAACTTTGTTTCGCCATTGTTAATGAACCATGAGTCTATGCGTGTTTGTTCGTCTCTCAGTAAGCAAATTATAGTGGATAACTGCTAAGAAAATACAAAAGTCCCAAAGCAGAATGAGAGGACATTCAAAAAGGTTAATGATAGTCTGTCTGACAATCCCATTATCTCACCTGACAATCTCATTAACTTTCCATCTTATCATTCTGACACAGGATACAGTTCTTATCCTGGAGTGCCAAGCACAGCCTTTTTGTGCTTGCATCAGCTCAACTGAAAGTGCTTTCCACACAAAATATTTTGAACTTCGCTACATGATGCTTTTAGTTTATGCACATAATTCCCATTCATATTCCATTGTTTTAAAGATTGAAGGGCAAAATAAATGCATGTTGTACTACATTCAACAAGCAATTATCAGATATATTTTTGTACCTCTTTGTAACACACGCAAAGCACTTTATCTGTTTAGTGCTTACCTACACTTATTAAGTTGTCTGTATATGAACACCTTTTTAACTACAGTCTTTTAGACTTTATGCCTAATTTATCCTTCTGGAGTCACCTCCTGCATGGAAGCTTTGTTGAAGTGTGTTAACGACAGAGACTTCAGACATCAATGGATTTATGTTTTTGGATACATCACGTAGAATAAAAATTATCATTATGTTAATAAAATGTATGTTTTTACAGAACTGGAATATGGAAATGGCGTAAAAATTTGGAACTTTCACTATAGTTAGCGAAATTAAATTCACAGTTCATCATATTGCCTATGTTTTGCTTGGGGGAAAAGGATATGTCACTCTATACTGTACAATCCTGAGCCCTCTATATGTTTATGAAAACACAAAAAACTGCAAAAGAAAAACTGAGTTTTATAGAGAAAAACTAATTAACTTGTTTTGTCTTTATACTTCTCTAAAAACAAGAGGCTTATGTTAATTACTGTATGGTCTGGTAACTAGGGTTGTTCCTTTTTCTAAGGAGATGGCATGTTTATTTAAAAAGAATGGGGAAATTATCTGTAAATAGGCAGGGTCAAATATAATAGTACATAGTGCACTCAACTATGGTGGCGCGTGACGTGTGAAGATTAGGCTACTCAAATGAACCGGTGCTTATTATCAGAAAGCTGAGAGAGAGAGAGAGACGAGCAATTCAATTTTACTAGGGAAAAAAAAGGTAGAATTATTTTAAGACCATGGGGTGACTACTGTGCATACAAAGCTGAAGAAAAGAAGAGAAAAAAAACATCAACGTCATCTGCTTTATTTAAATTCACCTAGTTTGCTTTGAAGTCATTTGTTGACACGTCACAAGAGGTTTATGTGGCATTAGAAACATAGTAATAGGTTTGCCTTTATTGATCTTTTCCGAGTCCGAACACTACCGCTGACCATGATACGTGAGACATTTTTATTAAAAGATTTTAATACACAGTTGTCTATTCCTGCTTTTATTTCTCCCCCCACCACCACATCAAGTATAATCTATGACGATATAAACGGCTAAATAGCAAGTAAAAACAAACCACCAATGTATTAAACAACGTATTTAAATCGTAGCCTTGCCGTTAGTATGCCCCTGTTTAACGCAGCGCACATGACATCTGCTCTACAGCCTGGTGACTCCGCAATGCAGCGCATATGTAGGTTACCCAGAAGCCCCCGCGCAGCACTTACCTTAAGTTTTTGCACCGTTTTGGTCTCCTCGTCTCGGCACCACACTGTCACTCCTGACTTGCTGTACCGCTGTATCCATCCCTCTTCGCTTTCGCACTGCTCCTTGAAAGACGCGAAATCCGCGTCGTCCGGAATTTGTACCGGCATCCTGGCTGAAACACTACCGCTTCCCCAGCCGAACAGCGGAATAAACCGGAAACAGCACTCTCATAAAAGCTCCGTGTGTTAGCACGCCTGCCGTGGATAGGCTAATAAACGAAATACGAAGCCCCTCGTTAATTCCTTCCGCACGGGTAGAAAGGTATCAGAAATGACCGGGTTCGAGCTGCTTCATTTAGCGCTGAGCACAGGGTCAGTGTTCGCTCCAGCAGGTGTGTTAACACGGAGCAGGTGCACTCCAGCATCCGCGCTCTTCTCAGCAGTCTCGAGCGGGCGGCGTTTTAAAGGGGCGGCATCGCGTTACCCTGCAGCCCGGTCTTTTCACGTGGGACAGCCTTTATAGACTCCTTTATTCCAGACTTAGGATCGGGTATCACGGCTGTCAATTCAAAGCCGTTTCTCTTCCGTGAACGTTTTTGTTGCGCTTCAGCGCGGATCTGTCTGCGGCCGCACTGTTCCAGATTTTTACACGGTGTGACGTATTATCTGCCCACAATGGTTCTTTTGGCTTTTCTCTACTGAACCGAAAAAACTCAAATCCTATCAAGTTTTGCGTTTTGAATGATACTCACTCATCGTTTATACTGCTTTATACTTTATACAGGTGGGGGGGGGGGGGGGGGGGGG
>JAAGKR010001010.1:0-11736 GCA_011419295.1 Clarias macrocephalus | reverse complement strand
CCCCCCCCCCCCACGAGGAGGCACGAGCCGGGGTACACTCTGGACGGGGTGCCAATCTATCGCATGGCACACACACACTCACATGCTAATTCACACTTGCAGGCAATTTGGGAAAGCAAAGTCTTTGGACTGTAGGAGGAAACCGGACTACTCTGCAAGCTTCATGCTCACAGACCCCAGGAGGGAATTAAACACGGCCCCTGGAGATGTAAGGCGACAGTGCTGCACATTTTTATTCTGTGCCCCAATTTAGGTCGAAATTAGGGTCTACACATTAAATATGCAAAGACAAATTGTATATACGAGGGTGAGTCAAAAATGATATTAAATCGTTTGTTGGCCGCACAACTTATCAGTGTATTTTGTTCGAAGGTTAGCTGTGCAGCTCACATCTATACCGCTTTATTCTGTATACAGGGTCGCAGGGCCTGGAGGCTGTCACAGGAGACTTAGGACATGAGGCAAGGTACACACTGAACAGGGTGTCAATCCATTGCAGGACAGACACCTGCATGCACTCATTTGGGAATGCCAATTAGCCTTACCTGCATGTCTTTTGACAGTGGGAGAAAACCAGAATACCCGGAGGAAACCAAGCATGGGAAGAACATGCTAATTTAATGCACACACAGGTGGGAATCAAACGTGGCCGGGAGTCGAACCTGGACCCTGGAGGTGCATTAAATATGCAAAGACAAATTGTATACAGGAGGGTGAGTCAAAAATGATCAGCACTCCAGTTATATTAAATTGCATGTTGGCATTTTATCAGTGCATTTCGTTCAAAGCTACTGTCTCATTAGTGAGTTGTGCAAGTGATACATCAGTTCATTTGTTACAATGGTGCAAGAAAAAATGGATGCCCGACTTTTGATTTGCACAGAAGAAGAGCAGCATGCAGTGATTCTTTTTTTGTGTGATCTGAGGGTGTACCTGGTGCCAAAACAACTCATGGAAGAGCATAAACAGAAGCGCTTGGATATCTGTAAACAAAATTTGGACTGATACGCTAAGGAAGGTGAAAGAGACAAGCTTGAGAGTAAACACCAGAGTATGGAACGGAAACACCTTCAATCGCTGACCAAGAAAAAGTCACCCATCAGCTGTAAAATTGATGCTTAGAGTATTCTGGGATTCTCAAGGACCAGTATTAGAACATAATTAGAAAAAAAGATTCAGCAATCAACAGTGCTCATTACAGTGAGATGCTTACTGAAGAGCTGGAACCTAAACTTCGGATTAAACACGGATTCCAAGAGTGTTGTGATGATGCGTGACAATGCACATCCGCACACTTCTGCCCACACTGTCGACACCTCAAATACTTAATTTTGAGGTGTTAACACATTTTCCCTATAGTATGTGTTCTTTCCTTCTACCTAACGCATGTCAGTCTGCACATTAAGTATATCTCAAAAGTATGCACAGACTTCACATCATACCTGTATGAGCTTGTTAGACATTCCATTCCAGATCCACAGACATTTTTTTTTAAGTTACGCTACTTGTTTGAGACTTGAAAATGACATTCCAGTTGAGCCAAAGGTAAAATACAGCGTGATTAAGGTCAGGGCTCTGTGCAGGCCACTGAAGTTTCTCCATATCAAATTCATGTCATTATGGAGCTTGCTTTGTGCACATAAACAATCATGCTAGGTCAGCAGGTCTTTCCCAAACTGCTGCCACAGAGCTGAATGTGTACAATTGTCTAAGCTGTCTGTGTAAGCTGTAGCATTAATATTACTCTTAACTGGAACTTAGGGGCCTGACCTCAAACCATAAAAAACAGCCCTAGACCATTATCTGCTTTGGCACTGTGCATTCTGGTAGGTGACATTTTCCTGCATTTGCCACAGGCGAATTTGTCCAATGGACTTCTAAAAGTGTGATTCATCACTCCAGAGAACATATTTTGACTGCTCCTGAGTCCAGTGGTGGTGTGCATTACACTACTCCAGCCAACACTTGGCATAGTGCACTGTGATCTTAAGTTTGCGAGCAGCAGCTTGGCCATGAAAACCCATTTCAGAAAGCTCCTGATACATAGTTCTTGAGGTAATGTTGCTTCCAGAGACAGTTTGGAGCTACAATACATAGAAGGAGAGCACGTTGAGAAACCTTGCATGGCGCACCTGTCTGAGAACTATTAGTTGTAATCTACTTTCATGAAATTAACTTTTTTTTTTTTGCATAATATTAAACCATTTTAGTGGCAGGTCTGTTTAATATTTTTGTCCCCGTGTTGCAACTTAGAGGACTTGAAGGATCTGCTGTTAATGTGGTTTTATACCAATCAGCTAGAATGTTAACATTATAACAGTGTAAGGTTTTGGTTTCCCCTTGTGCTACCTTGGAGGTTCTGGCTCCTCGAGGCATGGCTTCACAGGGGCTCTGGGGTCTGCTGTGGTGTCAAACAACAGAATGCTGGAAGCGAATCCTATGGGTGCTGTGAGCTGTGGGGTGAGGCTTCCATGTATTGGACTTGTCTGTACGGTGCATCCTATGGGTGCTGGATTGGATTGGGATCAGGGGAGTTTGGAGGCCAGGTCAGCAGTCTTGGTCTCTCTGCCTGCTGGGACCCATGCACAGCAGGCTGTGATGCATTGAGTGTTCTGGTGCCCTACATTTGTTGCCAGCATTAACGTTATTTTAACTGCATTGGGATTGGACTGGACAGGCTTTCATTTGATCCCCACAGGCATTGCTGAGATACATGCATACACACACTACGGGTCAGTGGTTTGGACCTTCTAATTCCATTCCATGCTAAGGGACTTAAAAATTCTGCTACTTATGCTCTCTAAAGTCTTCACAATGGCTTTAATGTTAGGTGCCAAAAATGTGTGATTTTTATTGCTGGTTTTATGTTTTTTTTTATATATAAAAACTAAGTTTCTGAATATTCTTTATATTTCACCTTACTGAAACATGTTTAAATTTGCACCTCCTAGCTGCAACTACTGCCAGAGTCATGCTGAAAATCAATCACAATCAAGAATTCATTGTGTCGTAGGAATTATTCAACAACTTGGAAGATAAAGAGAAGTTCTATCAATCAGAAAAGGGGACTGGGTTTTCCAAATATTTTAATTGTAGCACATTACTAATAGACGGTTAAACAGATTTAACAGAAACTGTCATAGAATACTTCTGCAGCTGTGATTCTCATATGTCTGACATGGACAGGATTTTGGATGCAAATGCAGAAGAAACAGCAAAGTAGACTAATCTAAACTAGCCACCTTGATAACGGCAAAAGGCCTTTATCAAGCACCTTTAGCAATCAGCAAACTGCCAGAACTAAGCAAGACTGACCTCACAGTGCATTGTTCATTGAAGATAGGTTTGAATTCTTCCCATGGTACATCATGGTGCCATCTCTGCCAGATTTCTGATTCCAGAGGCAATTCACACGCACTTCACACAGTGTAAAAGAACACATTAATCTAACCACCTTCTTCAAGTTTTCCTTGGTTCAGTTCTGAGGCTTGTGTGCCTACTGTACAGAGTTTGGGTAAAGTCCCATATGCAGTAAGGTGTGTTCTGACACCTTTCTGTCAAAGCCAGCGTTAACTTTTTTTTTAGCAACACACTGGCTACTTCTACAGTAGCTCTCTATGGGACCTTGTAGCCTTGGGCACCTATAAGTGGCTTCCTTGGGCCACTTTTGAGAGGTACCTAATCATTACATACTAGGAACGCCCTACACCTTCTGTTTTGGAGATGATCTGACACAATCATCTACTCATCGCAATTTGGCCCTCGTCAAAGTCATTCAGAGCCTTAAGATGCTTCCAACACATAAATGTCAAGAACTGACTGCTGGATTTCTGATTAATAGTAATTGAATAATTTGTCACATGTACCTTACAGCACATTGAAATATTTTTTTTTCATATTCCAGTTTGGAAGGTGGAGTCCAAGTGCAGGGTCAGTCAGGATACAGCATCCCTGGAGCAGATAGGGTTAAGGCCCTTGCGCAAGTGCTCAACAGTAGCAACTCGGCTGTGCTGGAGCTCGAACCTCCTAACTTCATGTCAGTAATCCAGTAACCCACAGCCTTAACTGATTGAGCCCCCACTGATTAATATAACTGGTAACCAATAAAGGGCCACATGTAAGCCGCTGGCCCCACCGCTCCTATTAATCGATGCAGGATCAGAGAGACTAAAGCAACCAATAGCAACCACTTTATATAGACTACTGCCACCTCCTGGTGTTGTGAGTTAATTTCACTTAATGCTGGCACAGAGCTGTTTCACAGAAAACAGAAGGCAATCCTCAGTCATACCTTGTTGGCACTCTTTATTTATTGTTGACTTGGTATATGAGAGCCCTAAGGAAATATGAAAAGTATGAAATAATTGTATCTTTAATACATTTCACTTGTTCAATTAACTGCTGTTATTTAACTACTGAAAAATAACTGGTCTCATCCATGTATTTAAATTTTACAAATTATACTGTTCAGGCTTTTAGGGGAGCACCATTTATGCTGTTTCTTACACATGCTTAAAGTACACGTGCTGCAATCTCCAGTTGGTCGGGATACACACAAATGATTTTCGATACTCACAGCCAAATAACATCTGCCTCACATACTTTATCATCTGCAATGGAGAGCTATTGTTCCAAGTAATGAGGTCATGTTAACAAGAAAAATTCCATTTGAATAACTGTGTTGTACCGCTATACAACTGTAGGTTTTTACTCACCTAGAAAACTGTCTTTGATGCATTACATCTGATAATGGATTGTTGGAACAAAAACCGCCAAATCCAAGGGCTAAGATAAACAGAGACAATAAATGGGATGATACCTTCCATGAAAAATGCTTGGAAAAAAATATCAAGGTTTTCTGGTTGCAACAAAAAATAATTAATCTTGTACAAAAATAGTCCTTTTTTGTCCTTGCAGATATTCCATAGACAACTGCCCAGTGTTTGATAAATATGCACTTTTTATCTTTTCAGTAAAATCATTTGATGTGCTGTCATGGGCTCAACACATTTCTGTATTTTATTTAGTCTTGTCTTGGTGATATAAACTTAACATTTATGTTCATGGCATTTGGCAGACCAACTCTGACCAATCTCATTTTATATAGCTAAGAAGTTGCTGGTTAAGGACTTGTTCAAGTACATAGTAGTTGCAACTGGGTAGAGCTGAGTTTTGATTTCACAATCTTTCAATCAGCAGTCCAATGTCTACATTGACCTCTCATTGCCCCAACTTAATTATTCCTTGCTCCATTTGACCTATACATGGATGCAGAAAGGAACAATGCACATTAAAGAAGACCTCCATTATCTCTGGAAAAACTGGAAGAACCTTTTAAGGTAACCCATTTTGGTAAATGGGAAAATGAAAAAGTCACAATGAAGAAAATTTAATTATACTCATTTCACTGTAGTTTTAAAAAAATGACAGATGAGGTACAAAATTCAGTGGAAAAATGCCATTCCTGCGCTTGGAGGATTTTAAGAAAAGGAATGTGGGCGTCTGTGGCTGAAGCTGAGTTAAACATTAAACATAGGGCCCCATGTCTGTTGGACATGGCCATAAAAACTAATAGGAGAAACAGACCTCAACAGGGTAACATCATATTTCATCTCTGACTTGAAAAAACAAATAAGAAATCTATAAGACCAAGTCGATCAGATTATCAGTTTACAACTACTTTGAGTCTCGTTTACTCAAGGTAAAATGTGATTCATCAGTTTTGAACTTTCTGGAGTATAGGTTGTCCCAAAAGTCTTCCTGCATAGGTAAAATAGCATGTTTGTTATGCATGTAGAATAATGTATTTTGTGAACAGAAATTGGCATGGAATTGTTCTTGGAGCATTTTGTGTAATGTAAGAATAGATAAATACAATCAGAGAAAGCAAAAGAGACAAGGAACACAGAGTAAGCCTGTAAAGGTACTTATATGGGATACTCTAGACTAGAGTAGAAAACATTGCAGCATGACTATTGTCTAGGAATATATGGAGGGGTTGTAAATGGTGAGGATTACCATTCCTTATTTGGTGAAGAGAAAAGAGATTCAATAGCTGTTCTGTATGATCATTATATAGTTGACGTGGCAGACATGTGTATCCCAGGAGTTTATCACCATGCAGCATCCTGCGATCTTGCCAGGGTTTTCATCTGTCTGCAGTCATCCAACAAGGGCTTTAATTATAACATTGTAATGGTACAGTTATCACTATCAGAGCAAAGTAAAAGCTTTAGACATTGAGAACTACAATACAGACAAAACGTTTGGACGCACCTTCTCATTCAAAGAGTTTGAATTTGTATTATGGCATTAGAAAAGCAGCTAAGTAAAGAAAAACGAGTGGCCATCATTACTTTAAGAAATGAAGGTCAGTCGGTCCGAAAAATTGGGAAAACTTGTCACTTGAAAGTGTCCCCAAGTGCAGTCACAAAAACCATCAAGCGCTACAAAGAAACTGGCTCACATGCGGACCGCCCCAGGAAAGGAAGACCAAGAGTCACCTCTGCTGCGGAAGATAAGTTCATCCGAGTCACCAGCATCAGAAATCGCAGGTTAACAGCAGCTCAAATCAGAGAGCAGGTCAATGGCACACAGAGTTCTAGCAGCAGACACATCTCTAGAACAACTGTTAAGAGGAGACTGTGTGAATCAGGCCTTCATGGTAGAATATCTGCTTGGAAACCACTGCTAAGGACAGGCAACAAGCAGAAGAGACTTGTTTGGGCTAAAGAACACAATAAAGAAAACTCTTTGAATGAGAAGGTGTGTCCAAACTTTTGGTCTGTACTGTATCTACTGGAACTCACATTTTGTGAGACGGAAGGAGAACCCCAAAAGAAGATGCCATACAGTTAATGAACCATTATAAAGGTACGGAGGGAAAAAAGAGAGGTCTTTTGCCATTACCGTTGTAGATTTGTAGGTTTACCCATAAGACTGAGTTTTGTACTTGTCTTACAGAAATTCATGTGAGAAAAGAAATTATTTAAAAAATCACCCAGGCCTGACATACAATATATACAGTTTCATGTTCAATTAAAGGCCACCCTGCTTTTCAAAGTATCTTCTAGTTTCTTTGGCACTTTATCCTCAGCAGGCAAATACTTGGTGGCTGACTGAGTCAACATTCATTTAATTATTACTGTCAGTTTCTTTGTGAGCCTCTTGAGTTTATGTATTTGGTTACAGCAGTGGATTTTTGGGCTGCTTGTGGCATGCACGGTGTGAAGATAGTATACCATGTGGCATTTAAAAAATTCTGCTTTGTCTGAAAGAATAATCAAGAAAATATTTTTGCTCCATTTCCTTTAATGTGATCCAACATTATTTTTATAAATAAATTTAAGCAAAGGGTATAAGATAATGTGACTTTTTTCCACTAATGAGGAAACCATTTATAAGAAATATGCATTGCTAGTGTGCCAACTTAGTTATATAATATATTTAATAATGTATGTCACCACTATTACTAAGTTAAGATTATTGTCATATTTGAGTGAAATATTAATAAAAAAAGAGTTAGTATTGTAAAACGATATGGAGAAATTCCCTTTGTAGCTGAAGTTTCAAAATGTGCTTTTTCTTTCAACTCACAAAGAGAACTTTATATTGCCTGTGTGAAAGACGGAGGAGGAGAGATTACTGGCTCTATGAGTCTGCTCAAATAATCTGAGATCTCGGCTGGTGACGTTTTAAGAAGGCAATATGTGCAAATGGGAGTGGATGTTTCTCAAATGGCCATGGAATACACATATCTGCATCAAATCTGGCACTAGATAGTTGTTTTATTAGAACAGAAGCTAAGGGTGTGCTTGTCTGGTGTGTTTTTACAGAACGATGTGTGAAGGGATTTTTTCTGAGGTTAATTAGTGAACATCAGTGTTTAGAATGTTTAGAAGGGATCATGGTCCAGTTTGTGTACTGAAATGAATTGTTAAGAAAAATTTGCTGATACCTTCATAATTGCAATGCGTGAACCAACATCTGGTTTTCCTGTTGTCCTATCTTTATACAGATGTCATTGAAAGTTGATGAAATATGTAGTCATTTGGTTTGGTAATTTTAATTTATACATGAAGTTATGTCATGCTAGATTGGGGATTCACACCCCTGCTGGTGAGACGTGATTTGAGTTACTGTTGCCTTTCTGTCTGCTCAAACCAGTCTGGCCATTCTCAGTTGATCTCTGGCATAAACATGGCAACTTCGCCTAGAGAAATGCCACTTATTAGATATTTTCTCTTTTTCAGACCATTCTCTTTAAACCCTAAAAATGGTTATGCAAGGAAATCCCAGGAGATCAGCAGTTTCTGAAATACTCAGACTAACCCATCTGGCACCAACTACCATGCCATGTCAAAGTCACTTAAATCACCTTTATTCCTCATTCTGATGTTTGGTTGGAAGTTCAAATCTTGACCATGTCTACCTGCCTAAATACATCAAGTTTCTACCATCTAATTGGCCGATTAGAAATTTCCAAATGGCAAAATTCCATTCCAGTGTCTGTTGAATTTCAACACAAGCACAACTCGTTCTGCTTTATGAGTTACTGATTAGGTGATCACTTACATCAAATCTTATTTAATGAGTAAAATTATAAAAACTGCTGCTGTGATCATCACTCTCATCTTGCATGTGACCAGCTATATGTCAAAAACAGCATCACTATTACCTCAAAGGTAATTGGACTTAATAACCACTGACCATGCCAAATGAGTTTAAAAGAAATTTGGCTTTGTTGACACAGGCATACAGTAAGCATTGGGTTGCTTCCATCTTTCAATCCTTCAGTCCAGCCACACACAAAAACAAGGTCAAGCTGCAAACACTGGGGACAACAAATCTACACACTTGTAGTGGGCAAAAAACTAATCTCTACTGACAGAGATGACCATTCAAATATCATTCAATAACTGTAGGATGACATGAACTGATCTTCGAACACAATGGCAAACTGAACCTGGGTTGAAGTGTATGGTGAGAATGGTTGGAAACAGGCTCCAAGAGTCAGGGCTGAAGTCATTAAAAAGCCAGAACAATGCCCTTCATCAATGAGAAGTGAAGGAGAGCCAGACATAAGTTTGCAAAAGACCACAGAAATTGGAGCATAGTGAACTGGAGTAAGGTCAACTTTTCCAATGAGTAAAGGTTTCGATTTTGTCAGCTTATGGTTAGGCAGAGACCTGGAGAGGCCGCCAAAGCCACAGTGTTCCACACCAACTGTAAAATATGGGGGAGGATGGGTGATGATCTTGGGGTACTTCAGCGAGACTGGAATCAGGCAGATTTGTCTTTTTGAACACATGAATCAAAGATTTTGAAGATATTAGATCTTCAGTATTAGATCTACAAACACTGAAATTGTTTTGTTTGTTTTGCTATGTTGTCTATGTTGTCTAAATAAATGCTCAAAATAAAAGAACAATATTTTATTTCGAAATCGGGGATTTTTTTTTTACTAAAATAACATGCCTATAAAAAGTAAAATCTGAGAAACTCCTGAGAGATCATTTTGTTGCGGTCTCTTATTTTTGTCCAGTGCTGTACACTTTATATATTAATAGTGTAAATGAAGAGATGAAGAATCGATGGAGCACCTAATGGTAAAGAAAATAATTAGAAAAATAAATTGTGTTAAATAGATAAACCAACAAAAAAATAAATATTCCTACTCCAATTAATAGCAGGACTATTAATATGTACATAAATAATGGGGCTAATATTTGCCTAGATGAAAGACAGCAATTAAAGTTTTAATTCAATTATTTAACAATATTTTTTATTTTATTTTAGCCATTATCTAGAGACCATTGCTCTTTGTGCTATGAATGTAATATTGTGACACTTCAAGTTTCTATTGTCTTCATAAGTTAGCAATTCCCACCTCAGGTCTGTGTGTGTGGAGTTTGCAAGTTCTCCCCGTGGTTGGTGGGTTTCCTATGGGTGCTCTAGTTGCCTCTAACAGTCCAAAGACATACAGATTAGGTTAATTGGTGCGTGTGCTCTGCCTTATGCCCAACAGATATTAAGAAATATTTTAGGAAATATTTTGATATATACAGGATTTTTTTTTATGAGCTGTAAGTCATAATAATCAAAATTAAGGCATGAAGTATTCACTTTTCATGTAATGAATCTAGAATATATGAGAATTTTACTTTTTGAATTAAATCACGAAAGAAAAATAAACTTTTCCACTGTATTAAATGTCTTTTTCAGGATGCCAGTCAAAGGTTTGGACACATCTTCTAATTCCATGCTTTTATTTGTTTCTACATTGTAAAACAATGCTGTGCATCCAAAGTACGCGATCTTCTCTTTTAAATAGTATTGAGATATTGAGATGTTTCTGCTACTTGTGTTCTGTATAGTATTCATAAACTGCTCTACTCTGATGTACTGTTAGTTGATCTTTGAGACCCGTAACTCTAAGTGAAACTTCTCCTCTGCAGCAGAGTTTTGGTCTTGCTTTCCTGGGAAGGTCTTCATGAGAGCCAGTTTCATCATGGAGCTTGATGGGTTTTGCAGATGCACTTGACAATACGGTTCTTGCTAGAACTATTCCAGAGCAGCTGGACCTTCATTTCTTAAAATTACAACTGCCTGTTGTTGTTACTTAACGACCTAATACCATATGTTTATATACCACTGGTGTGATACTGGTATACCACAGTTAGTGCAGACAGAAGTTCTTGAAAAAGTTGAATATCATGGATAAGTAAATTTTCTTTCTTTCCTGTATATACACTAGTGTGTGTGTGTGTGTGTGTGTGTGTGTGTGTGTGTGTGTGTGTGTGTAAAGAGAGAGAGACACACACACATACTGTACATTAGTGTATTAACATGAATCTATGCATATACATATGCATAGGGGTTTATCGCTGCAAAAAGTTTGAGAACCCCAGCTTTATGGTCTCACGTAGACGTTGGCGTTAAGCCCCGCCCATAACCCGCGCGCTTCTCTTGGTATTTATGGAGAGCGCGTGCTTTCGGACGCAGTGTGTCGGAAATCGCGGCAACATGAAGCGGCTGACTCTGTGTGCGCTTACTGTCACTTTTATCGCCGCGGTGTTCGCCGCAAAATCTCCTTATCAGTCTGTTCTTCAACACAGCAGGATAAGAGGAAGACAGCAGGGGTAAGAAGGTTTTAAAACAGACTTTCTTCCTATTTTGCAGTGGTGCTATTTTGGCTATCACTGGCACATTGATCAGTTTCATTCTTACCATTAAAAAAAGGTGGTTTTATTAGCCCGTTAAACGTGTTATATTGTTACACAGCAAGTGATTTAGAAGTGCGTCTTTATTTGAGATAAGATTTGATGCTTGAACATGTCTTTTAAAAAAATGTTATCTCTTTTTAAAAGTGTTTTTTATTATATATCAATGCAAAAATACGTCTAGTGAGGATTCGATTCTAGTCAATATTCTGATGTTTGTTTATTGCAGCCCCAACGTTTGCGCTATGCAGAAGATTCAAGGAACCAATAAGAAGTACTTTACCAACTGCAAGCAGTGGTACCGACGCAAAATATGCGGCAAACCAACGTGAGTCCGCACGAATCTTACTTTCTGCAAAGCATTTTCATTTTACAGACAATGTGCTGTACAGTGTCAAAAATATGATCATGCATATAACTTGGTTGCCTTTATCCTAGTCATTGATTAATTCATTTATCCTGGTGAGAATTTCTTAGTTTAGTAAACTGTAGCTTATCTTAAGTCCCCAAGCAG